>JBBPRD010000173.1:0-18689 GCA_038092855.1 Boletus piedmontensis
ATGGCACAAGACTCGCTGCTGCAGACCCATACGTTGGTGCCCACCATGCGCCACTCGAGGAGGCCAAGTTACCCCAGTTAACGCTCCATTCGCACGTTATTAGCCTCACCCCCGGGGACACAGTTGCTCCCATCAAGTTCCATCCCGCTGCGACTCATGGTACATTTGGAGAGGGAAGTACATGGAGAGCGTTCTAGGCGAGTTCTTCAGTTTATACATATGTCTGGTGTTCGTGGCAAGGCTTACCTTCTGGGTCGTCCACAGGCACATGGATATGAACGTGGGCTGGCCACTATCAATGACAACGATCAGTTTTTTTTCTTGTTGACCCGCGAAAAAAATCAAAGAGAAAATTTGTCTCCTTCCCTTCGTTTACTAGCACAGGTGAAATGTTCAGTGTACGATATCGATATCTCGTGTGTGACCAAGCTTTCCCTGGCTTTACCTCTTCATCTCGTTCTTGTAGTATCTCGTAGTAACAACTTGAATGTTGACTCGTGTCCGTGTAAGACTAGTACATCTAACCATCGATCTTGGTCCTCCCGATTGGCACCATTCAAAGGAACATGAAATTAAGACAGACTAGAAGTGTCGGAGTACGACCCTTGGAGTCATGCACATGGTCATACGCCGTCTGGCTTGATGGATGCAGGGCCAAGCACCCATTTGTGATCGATTCCGCAGCAGCCCCCTGTCTCCTAATTATGACTTAAACCTGTATGTTCAGGGCCAGGGGACGGGCTCTCAGATCTCAGGGGGTAGTGAGTAGCGGAGATTTTGAGCCTGCTCAGGTCAGGGGGCTACCACTACCCCGACCATCCCCTGGTACCTGCCATGGGCCGGGGTTACCACACCCTCATTCCAGCTGGCCGCCGGAGTGGCGAAAGCTCAGATATACGATCGCAACTGTCGAGTAGCAGCGTCAACCCAAAGATGGACAATATCGATGCATCAACGACAGAAATGAGAGTTCGTTCATTCATAGACTACAGCTACACGAAAGGGATCAAGTGAGACGAAAACAGAGATATGCAAGCGTGCGACTTGTGCGCCACGCAATCTATAGGCTACAGCGATGATCGAATGTAGAATGAGCGTGGAATGCAGATATGATGACGGCGATGGATAATAAAATACAACGATGTCTACAATATACCCGAGTCAGGATGAAAAAATCCGCATGGCAAAAGGGAGAAAGAGGGCAGAAATAAGATAAACAAAGAGGCAATTAGCATGAACGTCGAAAGAGTATCGTATCGTATACCACACAAGACGAGGTTGTCTAAGAAGCGTGTCGATCATGTCGTCTGAATCCACAGGTCGTCAATGCATCCTAAGCTATTAGGTTGCACGCAAGAACATCGTCACGGGAATGGGCTTCCTCTTCATTCGACTAGGTGATCCGTCGCGACTAGCACTTTCGGATGCGCTTGTCCCTGTGCTTGACGTCGACGACTGCGATTTCTGCCGACGGATATGTTTGCCTAGAGTGCTCAGCGGCAATGGCGTCGTAGGAGAGCCCTGCTTGTTCTTTGAGAGCATGGATGATGTGAGATGTGGAGGCCTCTGCGGCAGAACCTTCTGGGGAGGGAGAAGTACCCGACGCGCTCGAGAGCCGAGGACGCTCTTGAAAGGCGAGAGGAGGCTGGACGTCCGTGTTGACTCGACAGCGACGGATGCCAGTGTGCTGGAGGACCAACGGCTGCGCAAGCACTGCATGGATTCGAGTTCAGGACCTTCAGGGGAATGTGAGTTCGGGAAAGAGAATGGTGAGATGGGAGTATCTGAAGAGGTTGAAGACGC
Organism: Boletus piedmontensis; assembly: GCA_038092855.1. NCBI lineage: Eukaryota > Fungi > Basidiomycota > Agaricomycetes > Boletales > Boletaceae > Boletus > Boletus piedmontensis. The sequence goes on from JBBPRD010000173.1 coordinate 1,804, forward strand.
AAAGGATGAGGTGGAATCAATAGAGGATCGCGGGGCATCAGAGTCGGTGCTCGAACGTGGAAGCGTTATTTCACCGCGCATTCCAGAAAGGAGAGTTTCCGGAATTGCAGGTGCAAGTGGGTGGATGGTAGCGGAGGCGGTGTATGCAAAAGGAGATCGAGAGTAGATGCTAGTGTCCTCTTCTGCGTCGCAAACCTGCTCGATGGCGATCGGTCCACGAGAAGGGACATCAAAATTGTTTTCGGGGAAGAGGCAATCTTCGATATCCAGGGGAATTGCCACTCGAGGGAGTGGACGAGACCCTGGTGGAGGTGACGGAGAAGAATAATCGGGAAGCGATGGAACATTGCGCTTCCGGCGGACAATTGAGTTTTGAGCGGTTGTCTGCACCAGAGGCAAAGTTGAAATCGAAGGGAGAGAGGAGAGAGGGGGAGTGGCAGGAGGGAGAAGGGGAAGAGGTTTCGAGTGTCTGCTACGACCCCTCCGTTTTAGTTCAGGAGGGTCGATGACGGCGGGTGAAGCCTCGGCAGCGAGAGTAAGGGAGTCACGACGTGCGGGACGGGTGGGAGATGTGACGACAGGGGATACGGAGATGAAATCCTCGAATTCACGGGTGTAGAAGTCCTGTTCTGTCTCTTCTGCGACTTCCGTCGCTGCCCTGGCTTCAATGAGAGGCTCAGGCTGGTCTTCAGTCACTGGAAGAGGGATGACTTTCTCTTCTTCCTTCTCGAAGTAGTTGTGAATATCGACCTCTTCTCGGCAGACCAAGGATCGTGTCTTGGTGATGCAAAGAGGATGGATGGAGATACGCTTGGGACAGAGACGAGGGGTGGGAAGCATGAAGTCGAATCCATCCCCGTCCCCCGAGGTTCGAGGGGTGGTGGGTACGTCCTCGCTCGAGGCACCGTCGGAAGTTGAAGATGAAGCAGAAAGAGCAGGTGAACGGGGTGTGTCATTGCCAAACGTGAACAACGCGTCATCGATTGAGAAGGTATATGCGGATAGGGTAACACGAGATGTGTTCGACTTTGGTTGTGGCGGAAAAGACTGCGTCGGACGCGCTGTCGCTGGCGAATCGTTGAAGGATATGTCGATGACGGGCTCGCTTTCTGATAGCTCGGGGATGATTTGGAGTGGTGGAGGTCGGCTTTTCCGACCAGTGACCATCGAAGAGCGAGACGGTGGACACACGGCGTCCGTATTCACAGAAGTGGAGTCCTTTCGGGTACGCGTACGGGGAGAACGCTTGAGTGAAGCAAAGACTGTGGGGTATGTGAGCTATTTGACTGAGACTGAAAAGTACAACATACGAGAGTTCATTCTAGGTCGTGTTGTGTGCTATGGTGACCTGGAGGTGTGGGCGGGACAGCTTGTAGTCATGCGAGAAGGGTATTAAATATATCACGGGCAGTGAGGGACCCATTGTGTCACTCTTCCTGGCCTTTTGTCGTCCGAGTTCATTGTCCTTGTTCCACTTTCACAACAACGCACTTGCCTTTTTTGGATATTCCTTTCAACGTCGCGGACTTGGTATTTTGTTGTTTGTCTGTCTTAGGTAATTAAATTAATATCCCATTGTCCTGCGTGGGAATTATTTAATTAACTTTCAATTCGCACAACTCTCCTCTTGAAACACCGTTTCATCGGCGGTCATCCAAGGCGAGTAATGCTACGCGGTTTTTGACGGCCAACATCTTGTTCTCACTATGCAGTCAATTCTCTATACAGTTTTGGATTCGAGGCGTACACCGAGTCGTTGCAGACTTTGACTCCTAGTGCGTGGTGTGGTTGCTAATCACTAGTACTGCTCCTGTGTGGGTTGCACAAGGGTTTCACCGCGAGTCGGGGAATCAACACAGCCATCCCCAACAACACAGCACCCGTTGAGGGCACAGGTTCATGCCGAACCGTACTACGCGCGGTGTGACCAAACTCTGTGAGTGAAGATGAAATCATATTAGAGTCGCAAGATGCATAAATTTGTAGACTTCCCCATCAACCTCACCAGCAGGCCTAGATCTGTATGGGATGGATTACCTTCCTTGAGCGCAAGTCCTACCCGTGGCTTTCTGCTACAAGCCTCGAATATGGATAGCCCGAGCAGCTATATGACCTTGTTAGTGTAGGACGAGGAGTAAGGTTTTAGGAAACCTTGTTTCCATACAAGTTGGACAGTTTGTGACGGCGTCTGTTTCACCGTACAGCGTTACAAGGCCATTTTCTCAAACACCGTCATAATTCCGCAGAATCCCCCGGAGGTTCGTATGTTCGGTTGATCATGCCACATATCATATCCCTAATTTCCTGTCACGCAAACGACGCTTAGAGATATGCAGATCGATGATCTGATCCGACCCGAGTCAAGATCAACACATCGCAGAGTGATGAAACATGTTCACATTCGAACAGTATCCGTTATTGATGTTATCGTTTCATATATGGTAAGTACTGTTGTAATGTCCACTTTTCGCTTGTGGTGAGTTCATGGTAGCAACGGTCATGTACAGCATGTGTCGATGTCAATTAAAATCCCTGCGGTTCTGAGTGTTTGGCTCCAATACTCCGTCACGTTTCCCTAGGTGTCTGTCAAGATCCGTAACAGTAACAGTATGTATTTGGCGGACCATGGGTGGGCCAGTTTAACGCTTATATAAGATATATCGACTGTCATATATCATTTTAGGTCAGCCAAGCGCACTACTAGACTCACCAGACAGCGGAGTGAAAAGCTTCTTGTGCATGCATATGCTACCGGTGGTGGCATACACATATGTCGCAAACTTGGCATACTCGGGATTCTCGACTGTTACCCCGAGCTGACCCTACGAATTTCATTGCGACCACGCTCAACACAGATCTGTGACTTGATGCCGGTGAGTCATGAAGCTTGGGTGGCATCTCAGATTTGAATCATGCCCGCCGATCACGCACCTATGACTGTTTGACTATCCCCACAGCCAACTGGGTAGACCTCGGGAAGCAAGCAAGTTGAGCGGCCATCTGAATCGGACATGGGTGTCTCTCTATCTTCACACCTTCTTTCCATCTCAGTGATATTCAATGCTCAGTTTCCACGGGTGGTTAATCACTCTACTGGGTGATGTCGCCGTGCTGTGGACTAGGTCATCCAGTGTGTGGGAATGCCAAGGGACTAGGGTCGTCGGCAGATCCGGAATGAATGCGAATATTCATCATGATCTTTAATCGCTCACCGGATCCAACGACGAGAGGGTTACGGGACGAGGTAATGCCATAATAACCCTATCAGCTTGGTGTGTATGGGCGTGGAATTCAGATATACAATCCCCATATAGCACCGTCATCTGACATTTTAACGTCATTAAGTCCCCGCGGGTGCGTACAATACGCGTACATATACGGTTACATTAGTTCGAAGCTAGGAGATGCGGGGCTCGAGAGTGGCCAAACCGTAATCACAGCGAAAATGACTCTACTCTTATCATGCCACTCCGTTATCGTTACCAGGCTCCATCGTTATTCTCCACTCTTCCATCGGAGTCTCTGCTTCTGGCACCGTCTCCTCGCCCTTGGGACGCCTGACATCCAGCAAGATCGTGGTTTCAGCATCGCGATGGCGTGATCCTGACAAGCCAAACCCGGCATCGATCCCGTGTCCTTGACTGCTTTGAGGTGAATGAGGATGAAGCGCCCGGATACTTATGATGAATCGAGGAGTGAGCGCAAACGCAGGAACGTATTCCAGGGGGAGCAGAACGAGTGTTGGCCATCCTTCTGTTTGAAATTCTCCCATGGAGATGAGTATCGCGGTGCGGTTAAAGAAGACGATGCTACATCACATAAAGCACTGTTAGCTCGATTGATATTTCACAGATGGGACGGGCCAAGGAGAGGGTGGAATGGAGACGTACAAAAGGAAGTAAAGGATGCTTTGCATGGCTAGCAAATTCATATAGCGGTTGAAATGCCATCTCTTGGTAAACTTGTACATTTCAAGCAACCGCTTTAAGAACTGGTAGATTACCAGGATGCACATCACTGCACCATTGACAATTTCAGGAATGGCAGAAACTTTGGTCCAAGTAACTGAAGCGGATGTCACTCCGCAATATGCTTGATCAAATACCTGAGTGACTGCCACTGTATAACATGTAGCAGATGTGGCGGCAGCGAACGTTTCATTAGTACGATGTGCATAAAAATCCAGGCACCACGCACCCGAGAGCTCGTTCGGATACATAATACAAGTAACGATAGACGGAACGATCTCGAGGACCCAGAACGTGAGGAGTATGCCGAGGATTAGCCTCGACCGACTGTACATCGCCCAAACTCGGAGGATCATGACCACTCGAGTCATCGTTATACATTTCCTCGTTCGATATTGAACAACATAATGACTCACAGTCTGCGGAACCAATCCAAACAACGAACGCCCATATCGCAGCGAGATAGAGTGCTTTGCCTTGGAATCATCCCTGAACAGGATGGACATGAGAAATACTGAATGATTTGCTCACAGCTGTTGGATGAATCTCAGTCGCTTGGAATTTCTAGTGGTGAGGTTAGGTACATACGTCTACCGGATGCTTGATTGAGTATGGTCGTTTGTAATGAGCAATACATGAAAGCTCACCTCTGCAGGGCCAGGTAGAAACGAACTCCACACTTTGGATGGATTGGGTCAGTGTAACCGTCCGAATATTTTGAGTCTTGAACATACTCAGGGTAAGGGTTCTGATGTTCCGACATGGTGTTAGCATCCATTGCAGGTCGGAATAAACATTGGCATACATTAAAATGAAAAGACCGCAGTAACGGACCTGTTAGTAACATTAATTCACTCAGCGTATGTTGCACACAGGCATGGCAGTTGATACGCACGAGGAGGAATAGTATAGACACTATGGTCCAGCGTTTGTTCTGTGGTCCCATCAGTGACTTATCGCTCGCTCAAAAAACCGTAATCTGCTGACCCAAATGTAGTCGATCTACACAGATCGTCAGTGAGGGAAAGCGTTGTGGATCTTATCAAAGACGGGGTAAATACCTCTCTTGGGAGTGTGAGGACTGATCACGCAGTCGGAAGTGAGTCCAATGTAAAAAGATTCGTACAGAGGTGCATTCCTCACCATAATCATATACGAAGAGGGTGAGCAGAGAAACTGCAATTTTTTATGAGATCGGGAGATCGAAAATGTGAATGGACGCACCAGTCAAGTAGTCATTCTGCTGAAGACCAATTGCGGCGGCGACAGTTGCGGAACTCATGACCTCGATGTAGGAACGGCAAACACGAAAGGATACTCTTGAGACACCAAACGGATTGCCAAGTTTGCAAGGGCAGGCTGATGCAAAGGGGACCTTAAAGATCCGGGAGGACTCAGCTCACGGCACGGTGTATGCTTTATTCTGATCACCACGAGGCGTGACGAAATCCATTCGTGATACATTCCACTGTGATCGGACTGCATTAATAGTGCGAGACTCTCGTGTACTTGGCTGCGGTACCCTGAATTTGCACGGGGCACAGCAAGCATGTTCCACGGGTCACGCTGCAGCACATAAAAGGGGATGAGCGCATTTGGAGCGGGGTATGCATACGCAGATAAGGATAAGCAACAACTATACGTACCATTGACATGACTGTACTGTCACAAGATCCCCTTCGGCCCTTGGGCTTCATCATGGCGCTGTTCCCTTGCACGCTGTCGCCAACAAATGATCGTGGGGCGATAGAAGGGTCTTAGGGAACTTATTACCTCAAAAACCACGTCTCAGTACCTAATTGGTTAGCCCAATGCAATGCTGTCTGATACAGAATGTTCATGCTGCCGTCTGCAGACCAATGCAAGAACGTGGCAATGCGAGCATTGAGTGTCATCCTAAATAGCTATAAGCGAGAGTCTTTGTGCACGATGTCAAGTTGTTGACCGTGTCACTACTTCCGATGCTATCGTGCTACCAATGCCATCACGTCTGCTGCCACGTGTTCCTAACTTGGTCCGAGTCGTTTGCCAGTGTATAGAATGTGGCACGGTTTTCTGTTTCTTTTTGATTTTCCCGATATATGGCCTTGTTCCAGTGTTTTCGGCTGTTGGCCTGGCGGACTTTTGCTGATAGTGACTGGCTTGACTATGCTGTGTGTGTACGGTAGGACGGACGAGCGGCACTATTACGCGAACGAGCTGTCCATCCAACATCGCCTTGTCAAAAGCCCAATCACATCGACCTCGATCTCGGTGAATTCTTGTGCCTTTTCTTTTGGGGCATATTACTTAGCTATCGAATTAGGGGGTTACAACTACTAGCTTACTTAAATAAGATATACCAACCATCGTATATCGTATTAGCCTGCCAGCTCCTGGGAACCAGGGAAACTGGCAGTAGCTTACTTGGTACTTTTTTCTCTTCTGACGTGAGTTTCATACCATTTACGAACGGTCACGCAAACGCTGAGAGTGCGTTGAAAGGTTTAGTAGCGATGTGATTCCGGATCAGCGGAACTGTCGTCTTTGCAGCAACAGAACTCATCTCTGTCTCTTGCCTTAGTTTTCAGTACTCGAATGCGGATCTTTCGGCGACGAATTTGACGAGAATGAAAGAATCGGTGAGCTTCACAGACTCGGGAGACGGGTCCTCAGGAGGAACATCGGGACCGCCGTAGGCGATAACGGGAACCCATTTATGCAGCAGCTGATCAAGAGGACAATCACTTGGCTGGATACAGGTTAAACTACCTTGCTTGCCGGGTTCACCTTGGGAGCATACCACTCGGGCTTGTTCTGCAGATCGATCTGGTAGACATTGAATTTAGCCTCGGCCTCTGCGAGCGCGATCTCGACATTCAACATGTGAGTACGCGATATGACCACGCCGTTCAGAACAACACACCCTGTGTACATAGGGGCAGATCCAACCCACGGACCGTGACACAAGTCAATCAGTAACGTAAAGATTGTCTGTATTGTCAACTAAACCTTGGCAGTGTACAACGTGATTGAGCTCATGATGGATGTGGGTGATTCAGTGCAAAGGTGCTCTATCGTTTCTTGGGAATGACCCGCCTCTACTTATAGTCTGCTGACTGATTGGAGTTTTGTTTCAGATACGAATGACACAATCGAACACTGATTGATAATATATCTGTCAGCATCTTAGACTCACTCACCACCAGTTCGCTTGTTGTCCTCATCATTGCGAATTTGGATTTTCCAGTTTTTCGCGGTTCCGCAGCAAGGCAATGACGATGCTGCCCCAGGCCGAGGTACCGTGTGAGTCCGATGAATACGCCGAGGCACCGCCACCACTCCACGTGTTCTCCCCTCATATGCTCCTCAACAAGTACTAGTCCTTTGGCTAGCCTGACCTCGTATCCGATATTTGGGTTCTCTCTCACACATAAAAAATTACTGCAAGATGTGTCTTGTCAAAAAGCTACCGAGCAGCATGCGAAGACCTTAGTGATTTTAATCGAGTTTCCGACGTGGCCGAGGGAAAAATACGACGTCAGAGATGGCAAGACAATGTTGGCGGATTGCGACCTTGAAGCATTCCGCGTCGATTGAAGGTGGGATGTCACAACGTTGAACGTTGAACGCTGGGAGGATGTCCAGCACAATCGTCCATTCAAATAATTTCACGTCAACATGTTGCTCCGCTATCCGCACTAGTGCTTTCGATTCTCCCCTCTTCAATTAGTATGTCTTCGCTGTCCACTCCTGCTTGGCTTCCCCGAACCGGACCGCCGCCGCGCCAGTAGCCCGAGACGATAATGGTAAGCTGGACCCCGTATTGATTTCGCTTTCTGTGACATACACCAGAGAGTTTGCAAACATTGCTCCCAATCCCACTGAAACCGCGACCAAACGGAGCCACAGAGGGGTGAGACCAGATATATGATACAATAGGGTCCTTGTTAGCTTGAGCTGTTTCGCCAGGGTACTAGGATTTATAAAGGGTGCGGAACAGAAGAATAAGACACAAGAGCTTACATACTTTAAAAAGTAGAAGGTATGTACTCATCAGGTATGAAGCTATGAAGCCTTTTATCCAGGTTCATCCTCGCCGAAACTTCTCTCACCATTGGAGAATTTGGCCTCCGGATTGGGTGGTGAATTGAAACGCCCAGTTTTGGTTTCTAGGTTAGGTTCCACCACAAAGAAGATGACACAATGGCTGACATTACTAGTCTTCTGTGTTGCTGTTGGAGGACGTACTGATGAAAGAGTGTGGGCGACCCGTCGAGCCATCATCAAACCAAAGAACTAGATGAAGTCCCCCAAGTCCTTTGGGCAACACCCGAGTTTGCCCAGGGGTCCGCTGAAAAGGAACCCTCACAGGCCTTGTCCTGTCAAGAATTTGTTACGGACCCCCAGTAGCTGCATTGCTGTCAGTTGGGTCTCCGATGACCGAAGAAATGGTAGGAAGTGGACAACAATAAATGCTGCGCTGGCCGACCATGAGACCAATGCCTTTCGTGGGTCGCTTGAAGGTGGATGTCACAATGATTCAACGATTCCCTGTCACCATCAAGCTCACCAGCATGTTGAACAACCAGGAGCATGGGAGCTCCAGGAAGGGGAGGTGGAACATTCACCTGCACACGAGTGCGCCACCGCCTATAAGTAAATGCGGGATTTGTGCCATTGAGCTGAACGATACTATCAAGGAAGCCAGCAAAATGTATAAAGAGGGATAAGGGGCACACCGTTGTATGACGGCTAGAACTGGTGCGAGCAGTGTCAGTAATACTCCAAGAGCGAGAGTTTTTTACCTTAGCGATTCATACTTCACTATTGAGAACAGACAGTGGACTATTGAGGTAGTATGTAATCGCTTACCAACGGAGATGAAGGAGATTAATCCAAGATCTTTGCATGGTCAAATTTTTTGAGCATATTCTGAAGTGGTAAAACTTCATTTGCTACATTTATACGATGGAGTCTTCGGACTAACGGTTGGAATGAGTCCAGTCACGTGCTGACTTTAAGCAGGCGGTTTTGAAACACAGCTTCAAAACGAGACCGTTCTATGGTGAACGCTGTACTATCTACTACACTCTATCTGGGCTGAATCCTCCTGTGTGGGGCTGCCGCACAGGGCTAAGCGGTCTTGGTACATTCTTTGCAGCACTCATGTTGGCAAGAGGCAACTTATAGCAGGACTGTGTTGTGTTCCATGACATCAGGCGAGACTCGCGGTGACCACGGCGCAAGTGCAACAGGGTGCTATTATCGTTAGCTCGGCTGAAAGTTGAACGTGTTCGGCGATCCTCGTCCGACTCGGGTGGTATCTATCACCAACCATGATGGCATGATGGGGGTATCCACTCGGCCTCCAGCCTGAATTCGTGTGGAGGTTTGCTTCAATCTGGCTTCCATTTCCCATCACGGAGAGACCTCGGATGTCGTCTTTCAGTGAATCTCTCTCTGAAGTAGTCTCGCGAAATTTCAATGGGTATGCCTGACATATTTCCTTGCACATTGATCTAATGTGCCTTAGAAGCCAACCATACGTGTTTCCTTTCACGCAAGACGGTCAGGAATGTTGTCCCGGTTGTCTGAGCTCAAGCGCAATTTCTCTCGTCGGTAGCTTGTCAGGCCAATACTTGAGGCTCACGCGTCCTATGATTACGACGAGACTCGCCTACCCGCATGAAGGAAAGTAGAATCTCGGTTCTCCATGTATTATGTCGCAGGGGATTTTGTTCTTTAGGCTCAAAAATAACCTCAATTTCCGCGGTTCACTTGCAGTGGTTAAAGGGGTTTCTGAACCTCGCATCAAGTGAACATAGTTCACGGGTTTCTAGCCTTTTGGAGTTTTGCACGTTCACGATATTGGCTTGGTGTATGGCCATCACACATTTCCAGTGCCTGAATGTTTCGGCCTTCCGCACATGCCTCACACACATCGTTCTGCCCAAGAAGCTTAAACGACATGCTTTCTCTGGAGCTACTTCTCCTTCTCCGATCGAGTCACTAAGATCGTGACCATCTCCTACTTATACAGCGCAGAAGCTATCCGGGACCCAGTACTACTCAGCTGAGCAGCTTTCTTGTTGCAGTTCCCCTGACATCCTCTGTTTACCACTTTGTTTCGACGTCATGTCAGGCGCGAGTGCGGCGGGCAAGCTTTCAAAAGCGTCTCCCACTCCTACGGTTACCGTGATCAACGATGGAGAGAATATCATTTATGTGCACCCTCCCATTACGCTCCACCTGTGCACGTCGCTCACCGCCGATAGGTCGAGTTTGAAGACGGGGATCAGCGAAATCCTCAGAATTATCCTCTCCTCAAAAAATGGGTCATCACCCTGACGACCTGCTACTTTACCGCAATTACAGGTAAGTAGCTCACTCGATCTTCATAATGGCTCACGCCGCGCCCTTACACCGCCGTTCAGCCGCCGCTTCATCCTCATTTTCCATTAGTACATCGTCCTTGGCACAAGATTTACATTGTACCGAGTTGCAGGCGGCGCTGGGCCTCGGTCTCTACGCCGTAGGATTCGGGGTTACTCCGTTGGTTACCTCATCATTTAGCGAGGTTCGCCATCATTATATTTTTGATCTATTGCTCATGTCCTTTTAGGAAGTTGGTAGAAGGCCTCTATATATTTTTTCATCGATCATGTTCACCCTCACTCAGGTTATGGTTGCACTGTGAGAACTATACTCCCGACCGCCCACACTTTTCACAATATCTTACACACAGGGCACCAAATATGGAAGCGGTTCTCGTGGGACGCGCTCTCGGAGGAATATTTGGCTCTACAGGAGCCTCCCTAGTCGGGGGTAGCATCGCAGATATCTGGAAGCCTCGGGAGTAAGCACTGTTCAGGCTACGTCTCTTTCCGCTCATTGTACGTAGGCGAGGCTTGCCGATGACGGTATTCGCTTTTACATCGCTTTTTTCGCTGGGGCTCGGATCGGTCATCGGAGGTGTGATTCAATCCAGACCCTCTCTTGGCTGGCGATGGGTGCAATGGATACATGTCATGTAACGCGACACTTTCATTCCATTTCATCGGCGTAACATGCTCTTTACAGGTTTTCGGGTATTTTCATCATGCTTGCGTCGCTGATGTTGAGCGAAACGCGTTCCTCCATTATCCTTATTCAGATCGCACGGTCGCAACGTAAACTCGCTGGGAACTGCATTTATAAGGCCAAAGCTGAGATTGATAAGCGGAACCTCTGGAGCCTTGTCAAGACATCTTGCACCCGGCCATTATGTGTGTAATGCAGGCTTCTTCCAATCCACAGCCCCGGTCTTCATTTGTAATATTAGATTTTTTGCTTACCGAACCTATCGTACAAAGCATCAGTGTAAGTTCTTTTTCGCGTTGCATTCTCTGCCTTTCGATTGAGATGTCTGGTTGTAGGTATGGTGTGGTTTCACTTGGGGCGTGGTTTATTGCCTACTGGAGTATGTGGTGTGCCTACAATTTAAATGTACAAACTCATTGGGTCTCTAGGGCAGTGACTCCAATGTTCCAAACGGTTTATGGCTTCAACGTTCAGCAGACTGGATATGTATATATAACATCGAGGTGAGTTGAGCCCTCTGCCAACTACGGAACGACACTCATACCATACAAGCATCGGCGCCACTATCGGTTGCTTCGCCAATTCATATCAAGACATACTCTACAGGTAGGGGTTTCTGGATATGCTTCAAGTATAATTAGAGACCATGGGTATACTATAACCAGGAGACACTTTTCTGAGAAGAAACAAGAAGCGCGACTGTATCTTGTATGCGTCGCCGCGCTGCTCCTTCCGATTGGCATGTTTGTCTTTGCCTGGACGGCATCACCAAGAATACATTGGATTGTACCTATCGTTGGACTGACTGTCAGCCGCGATTCTTTCTTTACTCACTCTTCGAATACCTCTCTCATTCTGTCTTGAAGGTGTTCATGAGCGGGGTCATGGTCATCTTTCAAGTGGCGTTCCTGTACCTCGCAGACTGGTGCGTCCGTCTCGATCTCACGAGCATTGCTTCCGTTGGATTGAAGTCAACCAGTTACAATACGTATGCATCTTCTGCCCAAGCGGGGCAGACTTTATTCCGTACGTCATCCAAACTCGGTCGTCTGAAGTGTATCCTCATTTCTAATACCGGTCTTTCCACAGGAAACACGATGGCGTTGGTATTTCCGCTCTTCACTCATCAAATGTTTGCCACATTAACGTACAAATGGGCGCTCACACTCTTCGCAATTCTCGCCCTCTTGATGGCCCCTACGCCATTCGTACGTCCAGATCCCCTTTCTTCCCCTTCCCCTTACATCCCCCTACATTTATGATCGGTGGAGATAGACGGCGTAAACTGATTCGTAAATATGGTTCTTGTGGTGGATGACATTATAGGTGTTGTTCTTTTACGGATCCAAGATACGTGCGCGCAGTATTGCCTCCCGAATGATCTTGGCTGCGGATGAGCCAACGCCACACACTTCCTCCGAGTTGTCGCCGCCATCAGATCCAGGTTTGGACAAGGTTTGAAAGTATCCCCGAAAATGTCATTGTCGTTGGGTGTGGGTATGGATATGGATATGCAAGGGTGGATTGGTGTGACGCGGGTGTCAGCTCTGCTGGTTCAGAGTGTTGCGTATATTTAGGAGTATGCTCATAGTTTATTTTCCATTGAATTATTAGAAGATCGATGGGGATTAATGTAATTCACATTGTGGCAGACAGCGCATATGCATCCTTCCATTGTTAGTTTCCGTTGACGTGGTGCTAACACATATGGGAGGCATCAAAACATTGCCTGGTACGTAGGAGAACAGAAACCTCCCTCATCCGACGACAACGAAATCATGTCATCACATCTAAATTCCGCTCGTTCGGTTGCTTCGAAGGTTCCTTGGGTGGCAGGCTCACTCTCTGCTTCCTCTACATCCCCCTGGCGAGGGCCGTAGTGAGTACTCCCAGTCCCCACCCCCACGCCCTTTCCATCCTCGCTGCCTGCCGCATCCGAAGGTAGTGCCCTGTCAATTATGTGCATCGCGTTCGTGAAATCTCCCCCCCATCGCCGTTGTCGTCTGCCAACTCATCGATCTGTTCCTCCTCGTTCCCTTCTGACGTACGGGCATTTCGTCTTTCACAAATGCATTCTCCTGCGGGCGTGACAGCCGCGACGGACACGCTGCCTCGCGCATCGTCCACCTCGATCTTCCCCTCGACCGAATTTGCGCCATTGGTCTGCGCCGGTTGGTTCGGTTTAATACCCGTAGTCGCATCCATCGCGGAGGATCTTCGCTGGTGCCGTTTGAAGGAGCGATGGATCCGCGGGCCCTTTTCAGCAGGATATCAACACGGGTGAACCAAGTCGGTCGAAGGGTAAGTTTACTTGGTATGATGATGTCCTAGAAAACGTCCAAACTGCGACCTGATTATAGGGGGGGTGGCGGAACGAAAAGAAAAACGACGTCAAGAAAGAGATGCGTTACAGCTCCTGATAGAACACATATTCAAAAACGCGAGTTAAAAAGGCAATGTGACAGCATACGTCTTTTGGTAGTGCGACTGTTTCTTCCAGCGATGATGTTGCAACCTGGAAAATGGACCTTTTCCTTGCTCTGTTTCTGCTTACCTCCAGCCTCGAGTGAATCTCCGGCTGCCCCTCTCTCCAAATCACTTAATTTGACGTCTTTGCAAAACACCGTCCCCACTGGACGCATGCAATTGTCACAATGTCCACATTTATCCATCGCATTCGATCCCTCAGCCATCCATGAGGCCATGGAAAGATCAGAGGGAGCCGAGAAGTATCTGAAATATGAATCATGAATCATGAGAATACGATCAATGTGCTGGATGTGCGTGGGTGGGGAGAAGACACACTTGATGAACAAGATCCAAGTTGTGCTATTCCAGCATGCCCCGTTCAACATATTAAAATAGTTAAATATTATAATATTAGTCATTCCCGATCCTACATAATCTATTTGCTAGTCACACCTTGATCAACCTTTGACTTCGTCAAGCTTGACTCTCCTTGACCCCGTTTGACCTTATCTAACCCGGGTGAAATCCCGACAAGGTCATCACTAGGTGCCGAAGGGCCACCATAGTATACGGACATCGGGAAAATGCCTCGAACTGGGTTCTAATCCAAAGTGGATCAAACGTCTAATCGATATCGATAGTAGCAAGACTATGGCCATTTATCATGAGATCCTGTTCTCGCTCTCGCACTGATTTACGGGCATTTAGCCTACTCTCGAAGGCGTATATCAGCTCAGAGCGGGAGGATATGTCCCAGCTACTCACACTGCCATCATGGAATTGACATACGCTAAGTGACCAACACGAATTAAGCTCAAAACATTTTCATCAGTCGGAAACACTCACCTTTGCATATAACAAGTGTCGGCACTGCAGTAAAGTAGTTCCCACTTGGTACGAAGTGCTGTGTCCATATGGGTTGCCTTCGTGCCCTCACAATAATCATGAATGCGAGACGCACCAACAGACACCACCCAATCGAAAGCAGACTGTGAGGCAGAATGGTCAAGAACAAGTTACATCGGACGTCGGACGCAGAACATTATTCGCTCACCATGTAAAGAGCCCCATGTTGATAAACACGATCGTCAAGTGTCGAAGATAGTTTCGTGACCTGGTGTTCATAAGAGGTCCATCAGTTACACTGCTCAATTCCATTGAAAATTGAACAATACGCAACATACCTCCGGACTTCTCGACGGCCTTCTCGAAGGTAGAAAAACACAGACCCCGTTATCAAGACGTCACAGATAGCTCCCGGGAGGGCCGAACGTGGGGACCACTGGGCGGATGATTAGATGATGACGTGATAAACAAACGATAAACGGACGTACCGGGGTAGTATACAAGACCATTACGCTGCGCGTAACCAGACTGAGCAGATTGTCTCGGCTCATCAAGATAAACGGCGGAACAAATATACATACACTACATATGTGCAAACTTTTGAAATGGGAGAGCGACTCAGTACTGCCATACAATTTAATGAGACGTGGAAGATACGAACCCATTCCGAGCGCTGTGAATGCGGGGGAAATTCGACTTCGTGTGTGCCAACAATATGAAACCACGTACCGAATTGCGCCAACGTTGTCGCCACCTATACCCGCCTTTCTCAGTAAAATGTTGCATGAGTAAAGCGACACAACTCACGATCAAAAATGTCAAGACCACATTCTGTGCACTAACTAATCCCGATCCCTTCCCGTTAGGACCCATGTGAAAGGAAAATGTCTCAACGCACTTATCCAAACTCTATGAGCATAAAAGCTGTTCATGTGAGCAGGGCATGTCGAGAACCACGCGCAAACGGGGCCGATGCTCACCATTGAACGACAAGAGTTACAGTATACTTGTAATGTCCGGGTCAGTATCCCGCCTCGACGCGGGCCCGGGATGTAACAAGGACTTACACTGATGAACATGGCTGCCTGGCAAGACCATTCGGTTGAGACGTCGACAGGACTCGACTGCATCTACGTACCATCAATTCCCTACGAGAGAGTTCCCGTTCACAACCAATCAGCCTTTTGAGTGCACGAATACACCAAACCTACACTCACCATGGGAGTTTCGGAAGACAACCTGGGGTAGTCACGCCGTGGCATGGTGCAAAGTACTTCCAATGAAGCGAGGCATTGAAAATTGTATGCAGAGCATCCATCACCCTAAGGCATCTCATCAAGTGAGAATCTATTATTAATTGCCAGCGTCAACGCGAACATACAGAAGGAACGACACCTAGTAGCCACCTACATTCAGAATGGCCGCTACGAATACAAATGAAAGTACGCACCATGGCCTTCAATGACTTCAAGTCTTGAGGAAAGCTCAAAAAATAAAACATAGACTGCCCAAGTGTACATCCGAATAACCTAACGATTCCGGTTCCAATCAGCCCTATTGGAATCATCGTCAAGCCAGTCTGTGTCACGTTCGCAGACATGTCCGTCAAGTCCACCACGTTGAAACTACCTGGGAGACGCTTAGCAGGTGGAAGAGAAAATTTACTTACACCAGTGACACAGCGAACCCTACACTAACCTTTAGCAAAGAGTATTATACAATGAAACTGGGTCAAGCTTACCACACAACCCCGGCCCCCACTGGAGCCCAATTTCAGAATTTGAATTTGAAGACATCGGATTCAAAGTTGATTTTGAGCTCGAGAGGTTAAATGTTTCGTTCCACAAGGGCAGTGGCACCACGGAATAAGTCCGCACGGGCAAACACACTGGCTATCGCCATGATATAGCTGTCGAACAAGCTTCATTTGAAAGCCCGACTTACTACAGATCCGGTCGAAAAACTCAATGTATCCATAGGAACTTAGCACTTGATGTCAGCAGATTAGCATGTGGGAGTAATTACGTGAGAACACCAAGCAAAAGTTAGTATGTACATACTTGGTTCCGATATTCAAGTCATGAAATGCAAATGAATCAACGATGAGGTGTTCATTGTTCAAGTTACTGAATGAAGTAGTACATTCAGCAACTTATTACAACCCTTCAATGCAACAAAGGTTACCATTCTCCACAACACTTCTGCGCTATGCTTTATGCTCGTCGACATTTAGCTCTCCATCCACTGGTCCCACGAACATTGCCAACCCTGAAGACGCCCCTGCTTACGGTACTCGTGAGTATCCCAGCGTGGGTTGAGTACTCATTGTCGAATCAAGGTTGCTTGATTAATTACAGCGGTTTTCATTAGCTGGTGACCGGTCCGTCTATGAGATCGATAGAATTTAGAATATCGATCGGCAGAAAAATGCATCGAAAAAGTCAAAAAAAAAGGTCGCGCGTCGGAATCTGCCGGGAAAGGATCCTGTATGCGGCACCTGAGGGGGTTGCACAATGAGTAAGTTGGTTTTGCACCACATCG
>JBBPRD010000174.1:0-18683 GCA_038092855.1 Boletus piedmontensis
GCCTGCACAGTCTCCTGACCTAAACCCTATTGAGCATCTATGGGGTTATCTGAAAAGGAGGCTTGCAGCTCATGAAAAGCCCTCTAGTGGGATTTATGAGTTGTGGAATAGAATTTAGGAGGATTGGGAGAAGATATCAGTTGAGGAGTGTCAGAAGTTGATTGAGAGCATGCCTAGAAGGATTCAGGCAGTGCTCAAAGCCAAAGGAGGATACACTAAGTACTAATATATACCAAATACCCTATTTATTTCAAAAGCTCTAAAACTGTTCCAATGGTATTCCTATTTTAAAATGGATATATCTCAGTGACCCCTGAGCCAAATCACATGAGTATTAGGTCAACAGGTAGCAAGGGGTTTGTACATCACATGTTCTCACCAACACTAAGCGGAATTCCCATGCCTACAACCACTATTTAACATACACTCCAAAACTACAAAACATTGGAACAGTTTTTGGAGTCACTGTACTTCCTACAGGGAACAAGCTTAGAAAAACCTTGTTGGACTGAACATAACATGTCTATTACATGCCATTGGGCACTGTTAATGGTGTGCTGGAAATATAGGCCAGCCAGCCAATTATTAAGGGTTTTATCTGAGACATGACCTGCATGGGAGATGGTAAAGGTGGAAATGAGATCTTGCAATGCTAACATGCAATTCTTTTATATGGATATGGTTGCAAATCTAAGTGAATTAGTAGCCTAGCACCATAGTTATTATGTGTATCAAAATTCAGAGAGTGGATCATGACCTGGAAAAGTTTAAGAATGGCAGGATCCAGGAATTTGGAAGTAAGATTCTGTTTCCATTCCTGGCCTAAGGGTATGGTCCATATCAGGAATTGGTTACTAGTGAGAATACAGTATATGGATAGAAACTGGATATATTAATATATGAGAAATGTCATGGAGCTTTGGGAGTATGAGGTTTGGAGACTTATATGGAAGAAAAGACTGCTGACCATATAGTGTCATGGTAAGAGGCCATGTTGGACCAAAACTGAGAAGCTGTGGCTGAGAGGTCAACCCAAATCATTAGTTCATTGTAGGCATTCCACTGAGAGTTGTTCATGTTTAATCTAGCAAGAGATTTCTGAGAGAATGGGAAAGAATGGAGGTAGATATTGATTTGAAGGAGGGTATTGACCATGGGATATGGGGTCCACAAGGTCAAGTTCAGAAGAGATATAGAGAGAGGTAAGTAAAATTTTATTTTATATAAAATGGTATTAGTATAATGGATGCACATGTTGACCATGTGGTTTCTGCTTTTTCCTTTACAGAAAGCAAAAATAGTGCCTTCATTATTGCTTCTGATAAAAATGTCTGTGTTGATAAGACTGTGAATCTACATGAGATGGATCATGAATTCTGTTGTGATAGCTTTAAGCCATTCAATATCATGTCCCTTAACCTGGATTACCTTGCCAGTCCTTGGAGAGTAACCAGGTATCCCAATGACTATTTCATAGAAGGCCTATACTGTGATCTGAGGAGGTGTCCACCCAAATGTTGTAATTATGGTGAGAGATTTAGAGTGAATGGGGTGAGATATAAGTAAGTTGTGTAGGGTAGTGAGCCACCATTTCAGATTGGAGATAAGGAAATAAGACATGTATTGTTGTATATATTGATTGGGAAAGGAGATAAGCCAGGAGTATATTGATGCTAAGTAAGATTGGATCTGTGAGAAGATGAAGGTATAGTAGTGGAGATATCCTGTGATGTGCTTATCTTTTTCTTTTGGCACTTGCTTATGTTTGAAGGAAAAGAGGCAGAGAAAGAGACAAACTATGTATTTGTATTGTTTGAAGGTGATAAGAGTAATTGTTCATAGTGGAATACAGTATCCCAGTAAAAGCCTAGGTATTCCACTGTGTTACTAAAGGGTTGCCCCTTCTCAGAGTGCCAAGAGGTGCCAAGGGAGATGATAAGATGCTTGATATGGGTTAGATCATAGTTATACAGTGACTCCCAAAACTGTTCCAATGTTTCACTCAAATGTGATATATAAAGCACACTACAGGCACCCATGGGAATCTTGCTTAGCCTTGGTGGGACAAACAAGGATACATGCCCTTGGCTACCTACAGGTGCCTGGATTATGTAATATGATCTGGAGGAAGCAGAGATATGGCTATTTTAAAATAGCAACTACATTGGAACAGTTTTGTCACTTTTGATTATTATAAGGGTATTTGGTATATATTAGTACTTGGTATATCCCCCTTTGGTTTTAAGCACTGCCTCAACCCTCCTAGGCATGCTCTCAATCAATACCTGATATACCTCAGCTAGTATCTTATTTCATCCTCCTGAGTCCTTCTCCACAACTTCTCTATTCTTTTAGCTCCTCAGTCTGCCAGCTTCCTTTTTAGGTAAAGCCAGACATGTTCTATGGGATTGAAGTCAGGGAATTGGGTAGGCCATACCATGGTCCTGAATTCCTGCTCTCCCAGCCATTCCTTGACCTTCTTGCAAGTATGCTTAGGGTCATTGTCTTGCTGAAAGATAATATCAGATAGATTTAGACCATAGAATTCTGGAGAATCCTGGAGTTCATTCTTCAAAATCTAAAGGTAAAGGTTACCATCCATCCTACCATCAATCTTGATTACATAGCCAAACCCATCCCAAGCTATACAGCCCCACAACATTAAAGAACCCCCATCAAACCTCAGAGTTTCCTCAGCTAACCTGTCACTGAGCCTCTCTCCTGGCTTTTTCCATGCCCATTTGTGACCATTTGATCCAAGATGATTGATCTTGGTCTTATCAGACCATATCACTTGCTTCCAGTCCTCCAGAGTCCAGTCTTTATGAGTATAAGCAAAGTCCAAGCAAGCCTTACAATATTTAGTAGAGAGTAGAGAGTATTTGGACTTGACTATAGCTTTTATACCAGCCTTTTTCAAGTGATGGCAAACTGTATTGGGATAAAGGGGCTGGTTGGTGATGGTGGAGAGAAATTTGGTGATCTGAACAGTATTCTCTATCTTATTACTAGAGATAAGATAAATAGCATAACAATGATTAGTGGAGAAAAGCTTTGATGGATGACCTCCAGTAGACTTTTGAAGGTCAGAATGCTCCTTGGAATGAAGCCTAGAGACAGTAGCAATGCAAAGACCTGTACTTGAGGCAATAGAGCAAATAGAATGACCAGAATCCAGTTAAGAGAGAATAGTATTCTTTTAAGTGGCAGAGAGAGGTCACATAATAATAGTGGTTGATAGTTAAGAAGTGTAAGAATATATTTGGACTCAGACACCATATTTATATATATATATTTGTTTGTAGCACCAAATAACAGCAATTATCTCCTTGTTTAATTAAGATCTCATTGCTCATATAAAAAGTAACAAAACTGTTCCAATGTAGTTGCTATTTTAAAATAGCCATATCTCTGCTTCCTCCAGATCATATTACATAATCCAGGCACCTGTAGGTAGCCAAGGGCATGTACCATTGTTTATCCCACCAAGGCTAAGCAAGATTCCCATGAGTGCCTGCAGTGTGCTTCATATACCACATTTGAGTAAAACATTAGAATAGTTTTGGGAGTCACTGTATTGGTAGGCTTTCTCTTTGGAGATACCAAGAAGGCAACCCAAGGGGAAGGGAAAGTGGAAAATAGCAATGTCATTCACTCATTTCTTAAATGTCTGATCCCAAGGCTTTTCCAGATTTGCAGGGTAGTGCCTATGACTTCTCCTTATAGACTAGTAGTGGATGTGATACCAAAGGGAAGATTATGGTCTAGATAGAAATGTCTGTTGATGTAGACAACAATATATTATTTGTGGTTTTGGGAACAGGGAATGGTACAGTAAGCTGCTTCAGTATCTTGAGTACTGGGCAGAGCCTATCTAATCTAAAGGGAAAATGAGAGACAGTTTTTTGGGTTTTGTCTCATTGCCCATGTATTCAAGCATACTGAATATGGTGCATGAAGATATCCAAGTGAATGAGAATAGAAAAAGGAAAAGGAGAACATATAATATCTATAAATTCCTCCACAGTTTCCCATTCTATGGGATAGTCATCTGCATTGACTTTATTATTGACTGAATAGCCCATGCTTTCTTGGAAGGAGAGATTTTAGCACATGTGATATTTGTCTGGTACACTATCAATACCTGGTTTGATGGTGACTTGGAGTGGAGAGGATTAGAAGGGGCCAATTTTGGTTATAAGGTCATGTTTGGAGAACAGACCAGAGAAGTGTTCAACTTGTAATTTATTCTGGATGTACTTAACAATGATGGAATGATGTTGGTATGCATCTGGAAGGTTATCAGGAGTATAGAAGACAGTGAGAGGCAAGAAATTGCTCAAGTGAAGACTATAACAAAGTTTGAATGGTAGCTTAGGGAATTTGTGCAAAATATTAGCATTTATCAGAAAAAAATTTAAAGTATTTGCTGAGTATGGAGTGAAAATATGTGCAAAGTCAACATTACAATTATAAGAAGTATATTTGATAGATAAGTTATCAAAGTACATGTGTAAAAAAGAGGTTTAAGAAGAGGCATAGGAATGAAGCTAGGGAAAGAAGCAAAGAAGATTATTACAAGCAGAGATAGGAATGTGCTATATGGGCAAACTCACCACAGAAAGAGCAAACATGCTGAGTGAAGGTATGAGCATTCTTGCAGGGTCATTAGGAACTATTAAGATTAAATGCAACACAGAGAGGGTTCTGCTTGAATATTGGATAAGTTATCTACTAGAATATTTAGTAAAGACTGATTTGCCTTTTGCTATAGTCTCCTCTTTGCATTCCAAGAAATGATAGCTGGAATATTGGCAGATAAGGTAGATAGGGTTGGATTTGGGTTTGGAATTGAGAGACTGATTACTATCTCAAAAGAAGAGATCTAATTGATTGCTAAATCATTTCTTATTTTTGTGAGTGGAATTGTATGGATCATAGTAATGAGAGAACAGAAAGTAAATGTCATGCATAGACAGTTGTAGGAGGTATTCAGTGGCTATCTCATTCTTGGCTATCTAACAGAGTAGAGAGGAAGCAAGGTGAAATAAAGAAAGGAGATGTAGTAAAAGAGAGAGCAGAGAATCTAAAGATGTAAGCATTAGTCAAAGATATCATGCTGGAAAGGCTGGGCTGCATACAAAGATCACATATTGATGTCAAAGGTAAGGACAACTTTGAAATTGGAGCAAAGAGCTACATTCTTGGAGAGGGTGGAGTAATGCCATTGCCAGCAATCATAGATCTGGATCTCTGCTATCTCTTGAAGCCAGATGAGATAGCATTTCCAAGCTTCATGCCAGATAAAAGCATCAAGAGACTCCTCCATGGGAAGAATGGAGAGGTTAAGGAGGTGATAAGTGGTATTGCCAATGAAGGACTTCACTTTTTTCAGAGTATATCTCTCCTAATGAAGATACTTAGTAGTGTCATTAGTGAAAAGAGTGAGAGAAAGGTATTGACCAGTTTTGGCCTGGTTAATGATGGTGGAGTGAATACCAAGACTATGTGTACTATTGAGGGCAATGGAGATCTCAATCTCTTTATTGGTAATAAAGAGATTCTTTGAGAAAAAGAGAGAAGAGTTCACTAGCAACTTCTTTATAGGCAAAAGCAACTGGAACTAAATCAAAATGAAGTATTTTCCAGATTTGTGCTTTGCCTTCCAGAGATAGCACACTATAAACTAGGGTTAAGTATCTCCTAGACAATTAGCTACTAGATCTACTAGGCTAGATTAGTGGTAAACTTAGTATAGTTAATATATGGGGTATTTGTTAATTCTCAACAAATGTTGCCAGATTAGAATTGAAATGCTTCAAAGTAATCTGGTTAGTAGATTGTTTGGCATGGTTTGTATACTTGTATAGGTACTAGTCAACTCTAGTTGATTACTAGACTTTAGTGGCAGAAGTTTGTACTGTGAGAAAATATATCTATAAAAGGCAAAGGCTTTGTGGATTTAAGGTTTATGAGTAGTAGCCTGCCTGATTTGGAAATTTGTGTTGTTCAGATGTTGTTCCAGGTTAAGCTGGATAGGTCACACTTACTTATGTAGTTCACTCAGATAGATTTTACTAACTCAATCTTTATTGGTGACACTAAGAAGAATAGGTTCAAGTCTTATAGATTAACTATTACATATTTCTTAGGGTAAATAGTAGAGTAGCAGTGCTGGAGTACTGGTAGCATAGATTACTGGGATATATTCCCTTTTATTGCCCTACAGTATGTATGGTTTTCTCCCAAAGGATATCCTATTTTCCCTATCTCACTTCTGGTAACACAGATATATTTGCTTCTAACAATGTATTGTATCTAGCAGTACTACTAGTCTGGTAGTTTCTTAATTGAAGCCTCTTCTGGTAGCTTGAGGAGGATAACTCCAAGTATATTAAGAATTCTATTGAGTAGAAGATCTCTGGTGAGGAGAGTTCCAGGAATTAGCTCTTTGAATAGAACATGGAAATCCTACTACTCTCTTAGTGACCTAAAAGTTCTCCTTTTATGCTAATTTACAAGGGGCAATGCCAAGAGAATTATGAGTTACACTGAGATAGTCTATGCTAAGAGTTATTTTGAGTTATGTTATATAGTAAGTTATGCTGAGTCATACAAGGCTGTGCATTCTAGAGTATTCCATAGGCTAGTCTGCATTAGGAATGCCAAGACAATGCCAAGGGAATTCTGACATAATATACTTTTTGAAAATCCTCAGAAACTCTATTTTTAGTGCCAAATACCATTGTCCAGCAGGCTCAGGATCACTTTTTTCAAATAGTATCCATTTTTGGTAATAAAAATGAGATTGCAGTACTAAGTCCTGGGTCCTGGTACCATTGCATTCATTTAGTCACACAAGGTAACTGACAAGCCCTAATAAGCTATAGCAAATATTAGAAAGTACTAATATTTATATACCAGTAGAGCTGTGTTTTTTGGAAAATCCCAAGTCATATGGTATGAATCTGGGGCCCTGTCAGTGACACACTGCTAACCCATTGTGACCCATTTCTACATGTGTCACATGCAGCATGTTTGCTGTAGTACTGTATATAGTATAGACATCTGTGATGCATGATGCCCATTCTGGCTTGTTATATTCTCAATTACACAAGCATGCATGGGTTTACCTGTGCCAATTCCTACTTGTATATAGCATTTCCAGTATGAAAATAGAAATGATTGCTAGACTCTGGTACTGTCTCCAACAATATGATGCCCCAGCTTCACTATTAGAAATGATGGGGTCCATATCTCAGTGATTGAAAATGGGTAAGCTTAATCTAGTAGTGGCCTCCATGCTTTGATACTACTAGTATTCCCACCATATAACAAGTTCATCATGTAATTAGGTATCCATAATGTCTATTCTGCCATGTTGCATTTTCAATCACATGTAGTTGCATGGGTTTACAATATTCTTTCAATTCCTGGATAGATTACTAGTAGTTACAAAATATAACTTTTCTACTAGTACACTATCTGTATAACAATAAATTATGACCTATATGATTGTGTAGATGGCATGCATGGTTGATTTCTCCTAGCTCAAGAGCTATGAAGTGCAGACACATCTTGGTAATTTGCTTGTAACTTGAAGTATCCAGAGGTAAATCTTATTCAACTAACAGTGTCATGGTATATCTCTTAATTCAACCTGCCACTTTTTCATAAATCACTGCTATCATTTGAATACAATGAGTTCTGGTCTTTACCTGACCTTGAGTGCATAGTTAGTTATGTATAGGAGTGAAACCTTTGCAACAACATGATTAGCCTGTGGATGATCAAGCCAGTTAATTATACCATGGCAATGTAGTTTGGTAAGTATAGTAGACTCCATTAATTTGATCTCCAGAATGGCAAGATTGAGAGCATTACAGACCCAATTACTACCATACTTAGGGTCATGCTGCTTAGAAAATTGAGCACTGGCAGTCTCACTTCCATCCTAATATATGTTGGGTTTGCCTTTATGTTTGCTATTGAGACATCATTAGCAATGATAGCCAGTAATAGCTACAAAATTTGTTAAAACATATACAGTACTGTACATGTATGATTGGTGAGGCATATGTAAGGCAATCTGAGCTATATAGCTAAAGGCATATAAGGTGCATAAGGAAGGTTCAACAAGATTTGGCAAGATTTGGCAAGGTTCAACAAGGTTCAACAAGGTTCAACAAAGTTTGAAGATAGGGACTAATTATGAAATGTGCTCTAGGGAGTCAGGAAAAATAGGGAAAAATAAGAGAAAAATAATATGGTCTGTAATAAGAGGGGGGTTTCAGACATTGGGCCTGGGTGGATGAAATGCACTGAACAAGATTGGTAATGATCTTTGGACTGGATATAAATCAAGCTCATCTGTCTTACCATCACTAGTTATAACCAGAGCTTTGCATTTGGACTTTGATCTGCAAGATGGGAGTAAATTACTGCCTATAGCTGGATTGTGATAACTTGTGTTGCAATCAGGGTACTGGATAATGAATATCAACATTTGAGATTATAATTATCAATTCCCTACATGATTTATGCTTACAATTTTTTCATAATAATAAATAAACTGAACTTCAATTAACTTTCCCTTCAAATTCACTTGAGCCCCCCAGCCTTGCTTTACAAATAGATCAAGAAAAGCCTAGGCTATACTATTCATAGCATCACTATCTATACTGGAATACTTGCTTGGGCTTTTATGAGCACATATGGAGACATTGGTCCTATGAGGAACTGTAAATTGTCTGTTCTCACTCAAGATAGTAGACAGCTTACTAGTTAAGAGGTGATCCACAAGGACATTCTTTTTTGAATTCTTAGCTAACCCACAGCAAAAGATTACCCAAATTATCTTTTATGGATGTTCCTGGCTCATATGAGCCCATTACATGGATCTAGGAGATCTACTATCCAAAATAAGCATAACCATAGTCAAAGAGCCCATGTCCCAACTGAATCTACCTGGATTATTTTACCATAAACTTCATCCTACTTCTCAGGTAAATCCCAGAGTATTGCCACAATTCTAATGGGTGATCTTGTAGTATCCTCCTTTCTCTGCTTCTGCTTTGCATGGTAGATACTATAACTGTCATATTATTAGTCTTTTGAAGAGAATTGTTGGGTGCATGGGCAATACCCAGTTGTGGCCCAGATGCTTTGGATTGGTAGAATAATGTGTATTCAATAATGGTATCAGCTAATATGTTTATGTTCAAATGGGAGCCTTTACCTCCTGCTCCATATAGGAGTGCTAGGATACTCTCTATCTCAAGGATAGCAGCTGGTACATGTTCTCTGTCATTTTCTATGAACTATTATCTATCTAAGTATAAGTGTATTCTGACAGAGTCAAATGGCTTACTGAGATTGCTACAACAGTTGTTACAGATATATTGTGTTAAGCCAATTATTACCAAATCACATGCTAGAAATTGTAGTTTTATCTATGGGGCTTGAATAAACATACATTGTAAGTGAGCTTGAGATAGGGCCACAACTGACCATGAGAGCATCGCTTCTGTATTGGACAACCCAACACAAGTCTTGCACTTCTGGCCACTTGCCATTATCAAGAAAGAAAAAGTTGAATTCACAGCCTGGGCAAAGCATTGCTAATCTTTAGAGAGCAGAAGCTAACAAGAAGTGAGTATAGACATGAAAAAACAACAAACACCCCTGCACCATGATGGCAATGCATGGTGACAATAATTTTTAGATTCCCCTAGGGGCATCCATTGTATTACATATATACACAACTTAGAAAATATATTGTATATTTTCTGCAGTGAGCTCAGATATTCTCAGAGTATCTTGAATATCAAGGGAATACAAGGGAGTACATGGCTTGGAAAACATGCCAGATATTCTCTATGATGAGCTCAGTTATACCCAGAGTATCATATATAGTTTGGGCATTCATAGAAAACTCAGCTAAGGTAAACTTGAGAAGTACATTCCTATCCATCTCAGCCTTGATCTCTTGGATCACATTCACATTAACAGGGAGAAGACAATTATGACCACCCCATTACATAGATAAACCAAATGTCTCATTGTGAGACATCCCTAATAATCCAATCTTGTTAGTCTCTTTGCACATATAAGTACCATTACAAAAGTCCATTGTGTCTGTTACAGATCATATTATTTTTCCTCTATTTTTCCTGGCTCTCTAAAGCTCATCTCACAATTAGCCCCTATTATCAAGCATTGTCAAGCATTACCTAATTAGGTAACCCCTATCATTAAGCTTCATTGAGCTTCATGAAGCATTGTTGAGTATCATTGAGTATTACTCAATTAGGCAACTGCTACCAATACCACTTGAGTCCACTTACAAGTTTGGATCTCTGACTCTTGTGACAATCTCCTAGCAACCCTTCCTTATGCCCTTTACATGCCTTTAGCCATATAGTCCAGACCACCTCACATATGCCTTACCAATCATGCATATACACCTCATGCCTGATTGACAGCCTGACTAATAACATATGCTCATCTCCTGACTTATATATGTATACCACCTATCTCATGTAAGGCTATACTGATATACCTATTACCCTTATGTTCACCTTGCTAGAGTCTCATGTAGCATAGTATATATGTACTGTATATAGGCCATTTTCAATGTCTTTGTTAAAAAAAAGAACAACCATGAGCACTCAATAGTAATGTTATACTGTATATGCTCTGAAGGTATATATGTGCTGGTAGCTCAGTGCTATCATATTCAGAATGGAAAATCCCCTTGTGTAAATGTTGAGCAGTAATCATACAAGTTAGTATGGTAGTACAAGTTGGTATAGTATACCTTAGGGAGTTCACAAGACTGAAAAGCTTTGCCATCTTGGAGCCACAGTTAGTTGTAATTTGCAAAGGAACCCCTATAAAGTATACAAGCAATTAATACCTGCACTAGTCTTTGGGCATGGATACTTATCTTCATACTCTTCAACTAAACACAGAAACATGTATGCTATAATCTCACTCATCCAGTTGCTAGGAACAACCCAAGCTCCAAGTTACCTACCTGTTACATCACTGACTACAGCCTAAATTGCAAGGTCTATTTTATAGAGCTTGTCATGGCCATCCCTAGCCCATTGTTCATATACTCCAACTGGCACTTTCTTAACCCTGAATATCCCCTTGGTAGTAAGCTCATGCTTGGTAAATCCTTCAGATGCATGCATATGTATCATATCAGATGCAAAATGTCTATAGGTTTTGAATTAGCAATTATCAAGAACTTGTAGAAATGCCACATACTGTGTTAGATGGGTCTTACTATGGTATGCAACTTTCTTCTAAATTGGATTGGTACCATGACATTGAGTGGGATTCTTGTTTATCTGTGCAAGAACTAACTATTCAGCATTATTGGTATTATATACAGTACCTGTCAAGTAATGAAATGGTAAAAAAAAAAAAAACTTACCTCATATAAATGTTATACTCAGTAGCAAGTCATGCTGCTATTTTTACATTATTAGTCAACATCTCATGATAATACCTGCAGAGTGCAGCTACAAGGACCTCATCCTCAGCTTGGGCTATAACTCTTTGTTAGTATATGTATAAATCTACCATCATATTAACTTATAAATGGGTAGGGGTTGATTTTTACCTTTGGGATTATGAGCCATCACCATTGTAGGGTGGGAACTAGAGAGCAAGGAAATGAATATACACTGCAGAGACAATAATAAATAAAATAATGTGCATGTGTCCATGATTGCATTGAGACAGTCTTGCTTATTATAAAGTTATTCCATACCAGGCCCATGTCATTTCAATCCATGAATGGTTTTATCAATGGATACTCCATGCAAATATTTCTGTCGATGTCACTGATATTGATTATGATATTATGGTCAGATATAAGTGAATGGCTCTTTATCATCTTGTATTTATAATTATCTTGTTTAGCACTATATTTACAATAATATTCCCTTGAGTGTTGAGAAGTCTTTCATCCCAATGTTTCCCATTCATGGGAGTGTTTTACCTGTGATGGTCATTACAGTGACTTCAAAAACCCTTTCCATACTAACCCAGAATGTGGTGCGCTTCATACACCACCAAACAGCATGGGAATTACACTTAGCTTTGGTGGAATTATAAATAGTACATACTCTCGGCTACAATATTGCCCCCTAGGTCATGTGATTTGGTCCACATGCCAGAGAGATATGATCAATTCAAAACAGCAATACCATGGAAAGGGTTTTTTCACTTTTGAAATACAGTAACAAGGGTATTTGGATATTATCAGTACTTAATATAGCCTTCTTTTGCTCTAAGCACTGCCTGAACCCTTCTAGGCATGCCTACAATCAATTTCTGACACTCCTCAACTGGTATCCTATCCCACTTCACTTGAACCCTTTCCCACAATTCATGAATCCCATTGGGAGGGTTTTCATGCTCTGCAAGCCTCCTCTTGAGACAACCCCAGAGATGTTCAATAGGGTTTAGGTCAGGAGACTGTGCAGGCCAAACCATAGTGCTGAATTCTTACTCCTCTAGCCAGTTCTTGACCTTCCTGCAGGTATGCTTGGAGTCATTGTCCTGCTGAAAGATGGTGTCAGGAGGATTAAGACCATAATACTCCAGGGTTTTCTGGAGCTCATCCTTCAAAATCTGAAGGCAGAGGTCCCCATCCATCCTACCATCAATCTTGGTAGCAAAACCAACTCCCTCCCAAGTCATACAGCCCCACATCATCAGAGAACCTCCTTCAAACTTGAGGGTTCCATCCACCAACCTATCACTAAGCCCCTCACCTGCCCTTTTCCATGCCCATTTGCACCCATCTGATCCTAGGTGATTGATTTTAGTCTCATCAGACCATATTACTCTCTTCCAGTCCTCTAGAGTCCAATCCTTGTGGATATAGGCAAAGTACAAATGAGCTTTGTGATGCCTAGGAGAGAGAAGGGGGTGTTTGGACTTTATCATAGCCTTCATACCAGCTTTCTTCAAGTGAAGGCAAACAGTATTGGCAGAGAGGGATTGGTTGGTGATGGTGATAAGGGATTTGGTCACTTGGACAGCATTTTCAGCTTTGCCAGAGATGATAAGATGTTGGGCATGTCGAATGTTGGTAGGGGAAAGCTTGGAAGGACAACCCCCAATAACTTTGGGAAGGGCAGAACACTCTTTGGAGCAAAGTTTGGATATAGTGGAAGGGCTAACACCAGTTTGCTTGGCAATAGCTTCACCAGAGCAGCCAGCATCAAGCAATGAAAGGATAGAGCTTTGTTGAGCAAGAGAGAAGGATCTGACCATGATGGTGGTTGAGAATTAAGAAGTGTGTGAACTTTTTTAAACTCAGACATACTATTTACATGTATATCTTTGTTTGTACTAACAAACAATGGCAAATATTCAATGATTTGACTAAGATCCTAGTATCAATTCAAAAATGAAAAAACCCTTTCCATGGTATTGCTGTTTTGAATTGATCATATCTCTCTGGAATGTGGACCAAATCACATGACCTAGGGGGCAATATTGTAGCTGAGAGTATGTACTATGTATAACTCCACCAAAGCTAAGCGTAATTCCCACGCTGTTTGGTGGTGTGCTTCATGCACCACATTCTGGGTTAGTATGGAAAGGGTTCTTGGAGTCACTGTAACTTAGTGTAATGAGATATGTCAGTTGTTTGCCAATTCTCAACTGACATTTATGAAGTTGGGTGGTATTGAGCTATAAGTGAGTAATCTGGTTAGTAAGGGTAGTATGGTAGTGATAACACACTAGGAAGTTACTAGTTATGTAGTAGTTTCAAGTGTAACTACTTGGATTTTAGTGGATTGCCAATTTAAACCAGTTGTTTGGCCTTGTTTGTGCTTATGTATAATCATTGGAATATTCCCCTATTTATCACAATTTCTTTTGGATTTATTGGGTAAAGTTCCTAGAAAATGGTTAGTAACTTTGTGGCACTAATCTAGTGATATGTTAAGATGTTAAAATGTCAAGATGTTCCAGAAGAACTGGATGCTAATTACACCACACTTAGTTTGCTTATATAGGTTATTTAAACTCAATCTTATTAGCAATGCTAAGGAAAGTATATTTCAAGGCTTACTAAGCTGTACTATTACTTAACAGCTAATCTAGCAGTGCTAAAATAGGCCTGGGGTCCTACTCAAGGTTCTCTGTGGATTTCCTGAGAAAGGTACTCCAAGTAGTGAGAAAAGCTCAATTTATAAGGGTATTTCCTTTGAGATTGCTTATTATAACTTGTCTCTACATCAGGGAGGTTACTCTTTTCCTTGCTTTGCCCTACTTACTATGCATCTCCCTTTGCTGTCCACACAACCATGACTCAAACCTGACCATGGCATTGTTATTTCTTCACTTTCACTTTAACCCTTTACTCTAACATTTACCATTTGCCCACTTGTTCTGAACAATTTCTCTATGTTCTACATGTGTTTGCTGACTAAGCCTTCCTTCACATTCCATGCCATTCCATAGCTTAGTCAGCTTCATTTCTTCTTACATATACTATATAAATCTTGCATCATCTAACTTGTACATATAAAATCAAGAACAAAGTTACAAGCAACAAGACAGCTCTGTAAATGAAATCCCTTGCAATTATATATTGCATTCTGCTCAGCTGCAGATGGTATATATGTGATGTGTGTTCCATTAATGGCACCAATAGCATCTTCAAAGTAAGAGAATATAACAGGGTCATTAAAGATGTGAGCAGGGAAAGGATCATCAGAATACAGTAGCTTGACATATTTGATGTATATTCTTGTTAATGGAAAAACCATTAGCATAAGGTAGAAATGTCTATGAATATCAGAGACATTTGGAAAGAAAATAAATAAATAAACATACTTGGAGATCATACTATTGGAGCACTGAAAGTGTTTCCCAACATGCCTGTTGTCATATACCATATCTCTGGTTCTCCAGATCTACCTCTAACCCTCCTGTTCACAAACTCAGATGTATTCTTACCCAGAGATGCAACTCTGAACCCCAGGCTTGTATTTAGTCACCCTCCATTCTATCCATACTATATTAGTATTAGTCCCACTCTGTAGATTTCTCCAATTCTGTGTTTACTTAGGAACATAGCTCCAGCCCCCTGTTACACTTGACCCAGGTAGAGACAAGCATAGACTCAAAAGGGCAAGGAGGCAAAAGAGTTGAGCTGGTAACTTGACTAGGTACCTGTTTGTAGGGTCAAGGGTTCGAGATGGTGACTTGATGAGGGTACACCTGTAAGTAGGGTCAGAGATTTGAGATGGTGACTCAACAAAGATATGGCCAGAGGAATAAGGCCCATAGGAACAAGGGCAGCGTTCACTCAAGAGTTGAACGAAGACTCACAGAGATGGAAAGATAAAGGAAGTTAGATTGAGTAGGTCTAACATGGGGAAATCACATAGCCTACAATGGGGTTTATATATGTAAGGAAAATGGAGGTGACTAAGTGGAAGTGGAACGTCATAGAATAAAAGAAGGCTTAGTCACTGAACATGTGTGGAACGCAAGAGAAGGCTATAGAACAAGGGTGGGAAATCAAAGAATAAGGGGGGTCATAGGAGTGTTTGAATGTATAACCTCATAGATGACAAGGGTTTTCATAGATAACAGGCTATGATGTCAAGGAGTCAAAGAAAAGAGAGAGAACATATGAAGGAAAAAAGAGGGATCATAACATTACCCCCCACTTATGTGCAAGTCCATGATGCAGCTTACTCTGTTAAAAATCTAAATCGTAGTGCCCAGGGGATTCTATGATGTTGGCATCAGCGATGTTATCCTATACCTCATTGGAATCAAGGGGATGATCCATGGTGGTATATGGGGTAGATGCACAAGGGGGAAGATGAGGGTGATGAGGTTGGGTGGTATAACAACATGGAATAGGAGCAGGGACCTGTTAGAGGGAGACCAAAGACAAAGACAAAGCCACAGTATGAGAGGACCCAGAAGAGGAAGCCAATGTCTTGCGCCATTTTGGGCAGTGACTAAGTAAATATCCTGGAGCCCATTTGGTACAACTAGTACATTGATATCGGTCACAGTTGACATGGATATGCCCAAGGCAACAGCATTGGAAGCACATGTCCCCGTATCTAGGGTGAGAGGGAGGAAGGGATACAAGGCTGTGCCCCCCAGTCCAAATGGCTTCAGTCCTTTCCAGGATGGCCAACTCATCAGAGGTAAGTGGAGAAGACGAGACTTTGGGGGAGAAAAGAGCCATCTGATCCACCTGTGAAGTAAGAGTATAGGCACAAGCGAGGTGGAGCTCTTCAAGGTATCATCCAATGTCCTCAACGAACTCTGTCATCCCTAACTGGTGCATGGTGGCTATGATTGCTCCTTCCATGTACTTATGAATGGATTGGAGCTGCATGATTTAAAGGGCTTGGTCAGTGTAAGTGGTGGTAGGAAGGTGTATTGCAAAGAGGGGAATACAGGCTATCTGTAGGTAGGCTTGATAAAGTAAGCAAAGAGGGAAATCCATATCTAAATGAGATGCTATTGGGGTGGCCAGGCAGGAGTTTGTGAGAGCATTGTTAAGTGTGGCAATCTGACTCCCATCAAGGAAGTCATTACACAAATGGTGGGCATACTAGGAAACATCAACAGAATGAATGACATTAGGGGAATAGGGTTCATCACTAGACAGGGATGGTGACCCACAAAGGTTTGGCATTGGAGGAGTAGTAACATCTTCCTGCCAGGCTCCTGGGAAAAGATATCCAGAGGGCATGATGGGGGATGGCATGAACGGTGGAGGGAAGGCTGGTCATGAGATATTGTCCATGATAGAAATCAAAGTGGAGAGCAAAGAAAGAGATGAGATAGAGGAAGGTACAAGAGAGGAAGGCATTTTGTTCTAATGGTGGTGGTAGTGGTTTAAGAGGTGATGGGAGGAAAGACAGAGGGGTGACATTTCTTATAGTCGAGGAGAGTAGACTGTGAATGCTTTAGATTCCACTCAGGCACCCATGAGTCTTCTTCAGCAGAGTATCCTTTCCATCAGATCAGGAAGAAGTGGTTTTTCAGGGTTTCCTAATGATGGAGAATCTTCTCAACTTCATACTCTTCTTTGCCATCTATAAATTCCAGGGGTGGGGCTGGAAAGTTCTGTCCATGTACAGGATTCTCATGGTAAGGGGTAAAAAGGGTGATGTGGAACACAGGATGGATCTTCCAGGTTTTGGGAAGGTGGAGTCAGTAGATAAGGGGGGAGAGAACCTGAGTAATCATGAATGGTCCTTCCTGTTTTGGAGTGAATTTTGGGTTGGCAATGGATCTCTTCAGGTTTCTGGCTTCTAACCAGACTTTGTCACCCTTCTGGAAGGGGGTGAAGTGAAGTTCTTTCGCAGGCAGGTACTCATTACCTGACAAGCTAGTTTGTGAGCTACTAGAGCTTTGTTGTGGGCAGCTGTGAGAGCTTTTAGGTGGTGTTCAATGGCAGGGATAGAGGTTTTGGGAATAACCAAGGGAAGGGCACAGGGTTCATATCCCATCATGAGGTAAAATGGGGATTGATAGGTGATGAAATGAGGGCAGTGATTGTGTGCAAATTTGGCATGTGAAATGGAGTCTGCCCATGTTGTAGGGTGATCGCCACAGAAGATATGGAGATAGATTTCAACCTCTTGGTTGACTCTTTTAGTTTCTCCATCAGATTGTGGGTGATAGGCCATAGAGAGGGATAGGTCATATTTGAGGAGTTTTCCCAGCTCTTTGGTGAAGGAGAATGCAAATTGGGGTCCTCTATCAGAGATTATCTTGTTATAGAGGCCGAATTGAAGGAAGATCTTGTGAAAAAAGAGGGTGGCCACTCCTTCAGCAGTAATAGTGGACTTAGTGGGGCAAAGAATTACTCCCTTTGTAAGCCCATGGTCAACCACAACCAAAAGGGTGTTAAAGCCAGAGGAGACAGGAAGGCCGGTGATCAAGTCACAGAGATCTGCTGGAATGGCTGGGAGGCATGAGAAGCAATAGGGGAGAGAGGGGCAAAGGCCTTTGATGAAAACAAAGAGGTCACAGGAATGAGTAACTTTTCCGTTGTTGTTATGGGAGGTGTTGGTGTTCTGCATGGTGAACAGGTGATCTAATTTTGTGAGAGGGAGATGATGGTGCTTTGTGAAGTCTTGGTTGACACAGCAGATTTGGGCTCCACTGTCGACCAAGGTAGTGGTATCGACGGCTTTCAGTGAATGTGAGGGTACGATCAACTGTACTGGGATATGCATGGACTTTTTGGTTAACTGTACGGTTACATTGGCAATAGGAATGGAAGAGGAGACTCATACCGAAGAATTTCCTCTGTTTAAAAATCCAAAGAAGAGATGTCCTTTTCATCATCTTTGTCATCCTCAACATTCTTTAACCCTGGGATTTTGTCATCTTTTGTTATGCATTGAACCCATTTATTAGCAGGTTTCTTCTAAGAGGAGAAGGAGAAGTGGGAGCATGCTATACTAAGATGGCCAGGATTTCAGCAGCAGAAGCAGAGTTTCTTTTTGATGCAATGCTTTCATTCTTCAGGGGTAAGTTTTTCTATGCATATGGTGTCAATGTCCATGGCATTAGGGTCACACGGGGTTTCCTTGGGTTTTGCTGGGGTAAAGTGGTAATAAGTGCCACGGTTGGCATAATGTTTCTTGATTTCTCTG
>JBBPRD010000175.1:0-18682 GCA_038092855.1 Boletus piedmontensis
CACCTGCACCAGTACCTGCTGGACGTAGGACAAGCACTCACTGGCTCAGCTTAGATTATTTCTTTGCTCTTGCTTATCATGTAACTTATCAAGTGCTCGTGTGTCGCATGTGGAAATCAATTGGTGTGCTCAGCTGTCACATATGCACTGGAATTTGAGTTGATTCAAGTAACACACACCCAACTAATTATTCAGTGGTGTGCATTACTAAAATTTTGGTGCACATATCTATGAATTTCTAAGGTGTAAACCAATGTTTAAACATGGGATTCCTAAACATATTTTCATTGAGATTTTGCGTGTTTCATTGACTTCATAGACCGCTGAAATTCAATTACTGTATACTGAATTTCGTTCATTTTCCCCCAGAATTTCTAACTAAAATCCACAGAAATTCAGCTATTTTACTTCCCACAGTGTAAGCATGTGCTGTCTGTTGTCGCACATCCGATTTAGAGCACAGTGCACAGAAAGATGGAGAACAAAAATTGGGACTGGTACACAAAGTGTCCTCTCAGACACATGATGGTCACACAGGGTTTCTATTGGCTGATATCAGTCCCATATGTTTGATATGCATGGAGGTCACTATAGCGAGTCTCATTGCATCCTTGTCCAACATTGACGAACACAGTTGGTTGTAAAACTTTTACTTCTTTATAACGACAATATGGTCGTTTCATACCTTCATTGGTGCCTATCTCATCTCTCACCATTATGTGGTCCTCCAGCCCGATGAGATGTTGTTCACAAAACAACTCAAGGGGCATTGCGCAGCGTGCCACTCAGAGTCAAGGAGAGTATGGTGAACGAGCAACCTGCAATTTCGCTTCCAGCACAGATCACGCGAGAGGTAGGAGTACAACCCTTCACCAGAAGAATAGATATGGCAGTAAATGTATGCCTACACACACTGCCTCTTCCAAGGGTGTTGTACATACACTCCTGCCGTAGTCACTCTGAACCTTAGCTACTTGTCTGCTGTCAGCATATAGGAACAACTGTCCTTGCGGAGTCGGTCCGAGCCCGACGCATTAGGGACCAGTAAAGCGGCCCCATTGCTGTCATCCACAGACTCTGGCAGCAGGTTGAGCAACTCTTCAATGGTAGCACTGTATGTGCTCAAGAGCTTACCCTCATCATATCAAATAAACTGAGGCTGGTCTTTGTCAACAGATTGTGCGTTGTAGAGCTTGTCCATGTTATCTATACTCAGAACAGATGTCCCTTCATCTCTATCATGAAAAAGGATGGATGGGATAGCATGGGCATTCCATGTTCGTATTCAGCACCACAAGAAACCACCAGAGATAAAAGTACTCACCTTTCAGAGTGAATATGATATACTGTTGATGGGTAAATAAAATTCGGAGCATCAGCATGATTGGACTGGGTCAACATAATTATCAGTATGCACCTTGTCTGATTGTCCTCATCGAGAACATTGACATCCCTTCTTGGGACCTCCGTGATAGCTTGGGTGAGATACAATGATGACCCATTCACAACAGGATTGGCCTGGCTCAACCCAGATACCAGCAAGTCATCAAGAAGCTGGGGCTGTGAGTAATCCCCCAAGAGTCCTCGAATGGTAATGATTATCACCCCCGCAGCTGGTTGTTCCTCTATGGGTGACCAGCAACGTTGCACTAAATTCCAATGCAAGTCATCAATCATTCGAAATGCTGGTTGGCCTGGCTTGTGGCCCTTTGATAAGCATAAAATGACAGCTGCATCTTCCTGAACTTCCGACTATGGTTGTTTTCCGGACAACACCTGCAGAAACATCAGTGTGTAATTGGCACTTGTGTCCAATGAACCTGCCTGGAGGGCAACACAATCAAAAGAGACTTGAAAATAGTCAACGCTGGGTGGACACACAAACCGGAATCAGTGTGCCACACCTAGAATGTCGTCATGCTTGGCTAGGAAGCTGTGAAGAGATTCATTTGGCATCCAGAGGGATACCAACGACATTGTGCCCTGCATTCCAAAACTATATGTAATACCCAAGAATGGGACAATGTTGGTATGGTTGAGTCTCTTCCAAATTCTGAGCTCCCAACAGAGCATCTACAAGGTAATTCAGATCATATTTGATGGTTGGGAGAAGAATCACCTTGACATGTTTATTACCTGTATCTCCATCAATCGTAACCCTAAATTGGAAAGCCTTCACAGCAACCTAAAGGGAAGTGAATAATGGTCAACGATGATGCGTATCCTATGGCCAAACCTGTTTTGGTGTAGAATCACCAGTATAGCGACATCTATAGACATCACCAAAAGCTCCTCCAGCGAAATACTGATCATCATCTTTGGAGATGTAGGGTGTGAGATCTGGTGC
Source organism: Boletus piedmontensis (assembly GCA_038092855.1). Classification (NCBI taxonomy): domain Eukaryota; kingdom Fungi; phylum Basidiomycota; class Agaricomycetes; order Boletales; family Boletaceae; genus Boletus; species Boletus piedmontensis. Next base: position 2,348 of record JBBPRD010000175.1, read on the forward strand.
CGATGGAGCAGATGTGAGGGAACGAGCTGCTTCAGATAGCTATTGAGGAGTGTAAGCAAACAGAGAACTGTGTTACAGGAGTATTTACATCCAGAAAGAGATCAGAATGGGATAGTTGTTTATTAGACTGAACAAGCATGGAAGGGTGCTGGGAGATGCTAAGAGGGATGTGCATGAAATTCAAGGTAATTAACACACGTCAAGGGGAGCTTGGAGTGACTGAGACAGCAAAGAATAAGTGCTGGTATCATGAGAGTTAAGCTGGAGTGAGTAGTTACCTGATCCTCAATAAAATTCAACCAAGGTACCCACCACACATATATATATCCACTCGATCCTGCCGATGCCACGAATTCACCAGAGGGAGAGAAAGTAACTGCAAGTGGATTTATATCATGTTGTAGATGTTGTCCAACAGCACTACCAGAAGTTGCATCCCAGAAACACACAGTTCAATCCAAGGACGTGCTCGCAAGGATTGATCCATCTGGAGAAAGAGAGAGGGAGTATATGTTGTTGGTGTGACCTGTCCATGGTTGTCCGATTTGTTTCCCTGTAAAGAAATCCCAACAGCAAATTGTTTTGTCTTCAGAGGCAGAGAAGAGCCTGCTGCCATCACGTGACCACAGGACATAATGGATCCAATCTTTGTGGCCTTTCAACAGACCAAGAATGAGCTGGCCACTCTCAACGATGTACACATAGATGTCATGACGAGTGCCACATGCAAGTTTGTGCCCGTCAGGAGAGAAACACATGGAGCAAACAATGGCATTAACTTCGATGGCAGGATTGACCTATCTCCCTTCCATGGTGTAAATAGCCACGATCCAGCCACCAATCGCAATGAGTCGATCATCCGGCGAGATAGCAACCACAGGGTAGCTCTCCAGATGAGTCCATTCTTTGACAATTTTGTGTGATTCAATGTCCCACACTTTAATCCTCTCTCCCATATCACTGCTGATGATCTTCGTGCCATCCCAGGTCAGAGCAAGATCCCATATCCCGTCCTCATGCCCCATCGACATCCCTTCTTGTTTCCTGATATTCAAATTCCAGACTCTGACAGTCCCCTCACCAGAGCCAGTGACAACTTGTCGTCCGTCAGGGAGACACACAAGCTTCCAGATAGTGTCATCACCTGCTGAGATTACTAGATGTGGGCAAGGACCATCATTGTCAGACCATTGTGGTGTGACCCTTGACATGATGAAGTTATGGCAGTTGGTTCAAAGCTAGGCTGTTGGCATGTTTGCAAAGGTGCGTGGAGAAAAGAGTGATGGAAGGAAATCGCTGAACGCATGGGAAAATACTATAGCTTACATACCTCATGGCTATGTGGTGCCCTTCCCATTAGTGCCCAGTCCTGAGGACACCATGCTGTGATACGCAGCATCATCCAGCCCAATTCTGTTATATTCCCTGCCTGATGCGATCACCATGTCGATCCATTTCCGAAATCAGATCCAGCTCCAGTGTGCTTATATTGTTTTTCCAGATCCCTGTTGACCACCCAAGTGACTGGGCAAGATGCCAATAGACCAAAGCTGGTGAAAGGCTTGGTGAGGATTTTATGACATGCTCTAACTTGATTGAAGGTCGATCATTCTCATTGTGTACACATAGACCCTTCTCTCACCACAATCCGGTTTCTGCAACACTCGCAAGGCCACTGGCGAAAAACGAGGATGACACGACTTTGAGACCGAGCTAATGGAATCATAATCAATGGAACTACTTGTTTGTACCACACCAAGTTTGAAACAAATCACAATACGAGGTGGAAGTATTACAGTGACTAAAAATGGAAATGCACAACAGCCAGTTTTGTTGAATTGCTCGTTGTTTGCCTGCAATAAGTAACATCTGGTGATTATATCAATATGAGCATGTTCTGCTATGTCTAGGCTACCTTTTCATGTAATTTTTTTTGCAGTACATCAATTGAACAATGAGTTCTGTAGGCAATAGTCAGATGAGTGCTGTGCATTACATATTATCTCAGGTGACCCTCCTACAAAAACCTGGCCTGTGGCAAGCACATGAATCCCTGGCACCTGGAGAATGCCTGTAATCCCTCCATCAGCCTTATATTCACTCCTGTCCTATAACAAAGTATACTTCTCCAACAAAGAAGGCTCAGATTTGTCATGATCGAGAGGCTGGCATGGCAGATGCCGAAATTGCCAAAAAGTACAGCCTCCATCGCACAACTGTCAACCACATCTACGAGCGCTATGCTAAATCCGAAGATTTCCACCATATCTCCCAGAAGCCAGGTTGTAGTCACCTATTCACTGCCCACGACACTCGCTTTGCCATCCACACACTTGCTGCAGGCAAGGCACATGACGTTTCCGACCTTCAGAGGAAGTTTTTCCCATCCATTAACGCCCAAACCATCCGAGTCAGACTTCGACAATGTGGCCTGACGGCCTATGTACGTCGTACATGGCCTCTCTTGACCACTGGCCACAAGGAGAAGAGATTAGCATGGGTGAAAGCTCATGCTGACTGGACTGTCGAGAACTGGAAGGCAGTCTGCTTCTCCAATGAGTCAAAGTTTACTCTTTTTGGGATGGACAGCCGTGAATGGTGTTGGAGGACTCCTGACCAGGCTTTCAATGAGCACTTTGTGAAGAAAGTCATCAAACACGGCGTTGGAAATGTTATGGTATGGGGATGTATTATGGCTCAGGGGTTAGGGAGGATTTGTTGCATTGAGGGCAACATGGATGCACAGCTATACACCCAGATCCTTAACGACGAGTTTCTTGGATCCCTCTATGACCTCGGGATCAACAAGAAGGACATTTATTTTCAGCAGGACAATGATCCAAAGCACACATTGAAGATCGCCACCTCTTGGTTCCAGAAGAAGAAGGTCAACAAGCTCAATTGGCCACCAAATAGCCCTGACATGAATATTATTGAACATGTATGGGAGTACTTGGAACGTCGTGTGTGTAGTCGCACACCACTACCAACAAATCTCAATGGGTTATAGGTGTTGGCGACCCTAATCTAATAAAGACTAGGTCATTACCACCAGATACTGACTTAGAGTACAAGTGAAGAGTAGGGGAAATCCGACAAGAACTTGACTGAAGTTCTTGGGGCGTTTATTGAGACTACTTATATACTGGTACAGAGCATGCACAGACCAACATGCCGTGTGAACATAACTACCTCTAATAGATAAAGTATCAACGGTAATTAAGTAAACGTGTAGATGGCGTGACTTCTAAGAAGCATTAGCATGGAAAGAGAAGCACACGGAGATGAACGTGAGAATATCCAAATATAAACGTGAGAAGAAATGGAAGAAGAACCCTCAGGGTCTTCAGGGTCAACGGAGATTAAATACACATGTACGGATACCGTGCCATAGATCCTATCAGGATGTCACGTGATCTAGTGTTAGATAATCGTAGTCACGTGGACGTCACATGATCGTGAGAAAAGGAAAATAAAGAGAAAGAAAAGTAGCGTTCGTAACAATGGGATGCTTTAGTGGAGGAGTGGGGTCAGATGGAGGATGACTACATTACAAAGTTATATGAGAGCATGCCAGATCGTGTTCAGGCGCTATTGGAGGCACAGGGGGGCCACACTAGATATTAGGACATTTCATAGCTTTGTTTGCTTGTTTTCATTCAATATAACCTGATTGTTTCAAGAGCTTGTAGACCAAAAAATGAATTGCACAGTACATTTTGAGGCTTTCATGTTACACAACTTGCCACATTACAATCTTGCAATTTCACATCACTACACTTTATCCTACTGACCTCTAGCTCTCAAATGAGCCCAATATCTTATCATAATGTTGAATGGGTGAGGAGGAGCAGGTCGAAAAATGAATTATGTAATGCTGTGCATTTCCATTTTGAGTCACTGTATCATCTAGCGTACGTGAGTCGGCCTGAGGTAGGTCCTTTGTCACTCAGGATCGTCACCTTCGTCGAAAGGGTGCACCCTACACACGCCGTCGCCTCCTTAGAGGATCCTCCGCATACGTTTCTGCAGTACCCACTCTGGATCCCCTCCTGTATGCATAGCCAGGGAACTCGGAATACGTGTATACTATTGTCATCACCGCGCGAACGACGATCGGGGGAGTGCAACCGAATTGACATTTCAATGAAGAAACGAGTGGACCAGGGGAGAGGCCGATGAACTATGCGAACTTGGAAGTCTGCCTAGAGCCGAGAGATAAGGTAGCAAGGTCATTCTACGTCCATGTTCAGCAAAGTTGGGAATCACTGGATATCACAGTACTCACGGGTCACATGTCAGAGAGAATATGATGCTATCGCCTTCATGGGTGATCCGGGGATTCGGAGGTCAGCATGGTTGGACTGAATTGACATAAGGTAAATTCTTTTCCCGACTATCCTCCCAAAGTTGTTGACATTGCTCCTTGGGTCCTCCGTGGTAGCTTGGCTGGGAACTAACTTCGAGAGACTGGCCGCAAAAGGGTCAAGATGGCTTGACCAGGATGTCGGCAAGTCGCATGGCCAGGCCTCCTAATATTTGGGGGACGACATTGATGTATCACATTAATGCAGGCTGAGAATGATTCAGGCAGCGCTCGCTCGGACAACAAAGCGTGGCTTTATGCGGGTTCATGCAATTACTATGTATTGTCGACCCGCGAACGCAACACTTTTTTTTGCTGTTTAGCGCATAATATTCACATTTTCACTATATCAAAGTACATAAGCACAACGCATCCGATGAAGGAGTCGCCGTGGGCAATGTTACGAAGCAAAGGCCACAGTCTGAGAACGCTCGCTGTTGAGAGCATGTTGGATACCAAGAGCAAGAGTTTCAAGAAGTTTTGGTTTCAGTTCTGGTCTTACTCCGATCGAGACATCGACCGACTGACGAGCTTGCCATACACCATCGTCTCCTCTCGTCGGATTGGACCTGAAACATCTCAAATAGAGCTCGAATAGTGCAGCTTTATAGAACCGGGAGCCGGCGGGACATCCAAAATGCGCACTACACCAGTCGACCCTGACATAAAGATAAGCCTTCGAGTTACATTGAAAAAAATCACATAACTTACACTATGTGTGAATTAACGTGTATTGTATCGTCTTGAGCCGTAAAGAAGGGTGATCTTCCAGCATTCGCTGACTCAATCATGTAGTCGTTTCCCAGTGACATCTGATTATAGATGTAATCGGGCAGCTTGCACTCTATGAGCGCATGTCGAAGTGCAGTAGCGATTCCAGCCATATCCGTCGGAACAGTAGCAGGAACCTGGTGAAATCAACACTATTCATCAATCAATTCGAGGGATAACCAATATACACGAACACTGTGGAGCAAATTGCCTGCCACATCTTCATCGACGAAGGGAGCGTTTACGTTGCGATACTGAAAATAGATGAGTCCACCAGCGTCAAGTATATGAACTGACTTACGCTGCTGATATTCACGATATTTTGCACAGGTATGGTTCTGTTATAATTTAATATAGCCACAAGATAAGCGGTGAGACAGTCTTGCTGCGAAAGATAGGTCCCCTTCTGTCCAGAAAGTGCCGAGCGAAGTTCGGCGAGGTCATGGCTATCAAACCGCCAATTTAAATGTTCTACATTTTTGTACCTTTCAGAAAACACTTCTTTAAGTTCGGTTTCGGTGTACGGACGAGTGGAGTGTGATTGGGGCGTGCGAGGACGTGACTGATTCATACTGGAGCATGATGGTGCGGAAAAGTGGTATTTCTTGAAGGTTGGGGCTGCATACTTTGGAGCTAGGCCTTGATAGAATTGGGAGAGCGTGTGCATGAAACGCGACAGCACGATAGCATCACCTAGTGTTGACATCGAGGGATCAGGAGCATGCGAATGGGATCGGGATAGGCTACAAACCAAGAGTGTGATTCCAAGAGACACCGATAGACGTTTCATTATGGAAAAAGGTCAATTTAAGACGAAGAAGAGGAGCAGCGCGGTTGACAAGGCTAGTACCCATGTGCTGATGGTTTAGGAACGGGGATATATCATCCTGGACGACCCAATCGCCATTCAAAAGTGACTCAGCGCTCGTGTCGAGCTTATAATCGATCTCCACAGGAATAGCACTATTGGTGAGTTCAATCTAAGAGGCGTTAGATAGAAGCCCAGGTGATTACTGCAAATCAACCCACAAACCAACGCCCACCACTATTCCGAAGCTGTCCCGCAACATGTGGGTATAGTTGCAGAACTTTGGAGAGAGCCTCGTCAAACTTGGGAATATCAAGTTCTGTCGGCAGGATATGAACATTGTCGACCTGAACCTGGCATAAGCGCTGAGAATATCATCGAAAAGAATGTATACATTGATCAAGATGAGATCACGGCCAGGTAGTTCCACGTGTGAATGAGTTGCAAGGGCAGTTGGCAGTTTAGGTGATATTAGCCGCTGGATGAAAGACATCGCTGAGTGAACAGAGTGGAGGTCGAGGTAGTGTTGATCACACTTCGTGGACCCGATGTGCACTTTAAATCTCTTTGAGACACACAGCGGACATAGCCGCCCCAGATGCATTTTAGGACCGAACACGAATTTCGGATCCATCCACGAAGTCCAAGAATTTTTTTTTACGTCCACTGTGTTTGAAATGGCTAAGCTAAGTTCCAACTATATGCAGTAGTCTATGCTTACTCGCTTCTGCAGTCAGGTCTTCGTATCCATTAAGGCGAAAGTGGATGGTAATTAGATCAACAGTGCAGCGTGTACAATGCCGAGGAAGACATAAATTACCATGATGTGGTCACATGCCATCGAACAAACCGTGACCTAAGTTGCTCTAAAGAGGGGGACGTTGCGGAGGTACGACTGTTGCGTCCGATTCCTTGATGAATCCCATGGCCACAGCCACACCCAGAGTCTTCGTAATCTGAATCTCAGCAACGGAAGCTACTTCTTCGTGCTATGTACGCTATTGTCCTTGGTTATGGCTGAGAACATACACATCCATTATGGCCAACTCTCACCTACGCAGTTGAAGACATACATCTTGTCCGGCATGGAAATCTGGTCTCTAACATGGTTGTCGTGATGTCATCCGTCCAGGAATGTGTTGAGCATTTCGGTTACGCAATCTTTGCCATCCTCTTTGCCATCCTTGACGTGTCATTCGCGTCGCCGGACTCGTGGCGCTGCCCGGATCCCCTTCTCTTGCTAAGAATCTTGTCATCGTCAACATGTTACCCTCAGACATTCTGCCGATACTCACCTACTGCATGAGATTTCTCAGGTGGAGGAAGCAGAGATGGAATCTGGCATTGTGGTTGAGAGACCTGGGAAATGAAGCTTCGTGGTGTCCAATATTTCACTTGTAGATTCCCTACTGCTATAAGCGGAAGAAGAGTACTCCTCCAGGTCTGCCCAAGTATAAGGTATCTGTCGTGTCGAGGTTGTGGCTCTGAGCGACACGTGCAACGACAGGTTGCCATCCTCAGCCACGAATTGGATTGGTAAGAACCAAAATGATAGGCAGCTGGTATATCGACTGCTCAGTGTCTCATGCAGGCGGTCTGATGATCTTACTAGAGGCGACCGGTACCAAAACGCGGGACCAAGCCACGACAGCATGGTGCACCATTGTAAGCACTGGGAGAATTCTCTATAATGAGCAAGTATCAAACAATTGTCGAGGATGCCAAAGTTGCAACTTGTCGAATATGGAGCACGTAGGAGTCCAAACAGCTACTGCGACCAAGAGTGACAATGAAGTCCACACTAGCTGAATGCGACCCACTGATTGCGGCTGAGTTCACGGGGTCCTTGATGGCGCAGGGGGCACAGTCCAAGAAACACGCTGATCAGTGACTGAATGAATTATTCCTCACTCAAATCTCATCCGAAGATCAAGGAACATCATAGATACATGAACGATTCACGGGAACCTTTAACTTCTTAGGTTTTTACTGTTTCTTTTCGGAGGGCTTCTCGACGCAGTCAAGGTGGCGTCAACGTACGGAAAAGTGACGTGACACGGGCGCTGGGTCCCTGTTAGCCTGCAGCTGGTGACCAGACTGTACTAGTAATGAGGCAAGCCGTCGATGGACCTGCGGCGCCGGTACCCTTCATGAAGCTTCAGGGCCAATAGTGCTTCAACTTGGTTTCACACATCCACACACAACTCATCAATCGTTCCCGACTGTGTTTCTCCACTAGACTACAGGTCGGGGACGAAACTAAGGACTCTTAATGATGACCCTCTGTTTTTTTTTTCAGCGTCCAATTCTCAAGACATCCCGCTGTCATGTGCAATAGCGTCTTCGATCTCATTCGGCGAGATGACCACGTCAGTTCGTTTTTCTCGGAGGTCCGCAGCTCTTCTTTCAATGCTTTACTTGTCTTTCGGACACAGCCCACGGGCGTATCCACCGCTTCAATGCATGAATGGCTGAATCTTTTTGGCCGCCGGCGGTTCGGATTATCTTGGCCTGTCTCGAACATTGATGACGATTCCGCGATACTCGATCAATATTGACCATTACAATATTCTGTGCCATACTATCAGACGACGAACTTGTACATTGTCAGTGCTGCTTAAGACGACGTTTATGCACTATTAATCGATCATTCGTCGTTGGCCCTTGTATGTTTTTGTTTTCTTTGAAAGGTTGACACTCGAATCGTAGGTCATTCCCATCATGGAGAGAACGTGGAACGGGGGAAAGAACCAAAAAAGAATTGCGCAGGTCGTGAGCAATTCAGTGTAAGTACTATGAATTGAAAGCACTTACATGTGCCTGTCTGTCCAGTTAGTTGCCCGTGGCACACAACGTGTTTGTCGATCTCCCAGATCTCGTGTCCGTGTAGCTGAGAACAGTCAATACGGAGTCGTCTGGCATCGACTCATCGACGGAATTTCCTCTAAATTGATTCCTGTTTGGTGACCTCGAAATCGACGTTCATACTGCGGCGTGGAAAGCATTTGATGGACGTTTGACAAGTCCATGCCAAAGGACGAATGGGAGCTGCCGGTTGGTCCTTTTTACCGGACTATCGAAGGTACGGGCGCCCCAGCCTGAGGATCGACTGTTCCCGGGTTCAGCCTGTTCAAAGGCGTAGTACCCATTATCATGGTAGCTGTTTGTCGTCCCCTCCACAAGTCTGCTTATCCGCGTCGCCAGCGAACGACGACATATTTGCCATGTATAAAGCCCACGATCCTGTCCGCGCTCATGGCAATGTTGGAGAGGATTCCGGCCTGCGTCAAGCCGTTCTTCCCACAGCCACGACGGACGCTGATCAAGTCCGTCAGCGATCCGTCGAGCATTGTCACGCACACGTGTGCTGCGGATGCACTCGGTATTTCACTGTGTAGTCAGCCGCGTGCGGATTGGGTGGTGATGATGTTCATCGGGGGCGCTCAGAGGAATGAGGAAGAAATGGCGGCAAGGATTGTGTTGTCCGTTGTCACACGTCATGTGGAGTGCAGTTGGTGCACGGGAAGATGGAGAACAAAGTCTGGAAAACGTGCGGCCTTGCTCGGGCTCACGAAATTACTATTTACTATAGGTCCGCGAACGCAACACTTTTTACTGTGTAGCGCATAATGTACATATTTTCACTAACTCAAAGTACGTAAGTACAGCGCATCTGATGAAGGAGTCGCCGTGCGCAACGTTACGAAGCAAAGGTTACAATCTAGAACGTTCGTTTTTGAGAGCATATTGGATACCAAGAGCGAGTGTTTCAAGAAGTTTGGGTTTTAGTTCTGGTCTTACTCCCATTGAGATTTCAACCGACTGACGAGCATGCCATGCACCGTCGTCTCCTTTCGTTGGATTGGACCTGAAACATCTCAGAATGGACTCGAACACTCCATCTGAATGGATCCGGAAGCCGTCGGGACATCCAAAATGTGCACTACACCAGTCTATCCTGACGTAAGAATAAGCCTTCGAGTCACATTGAAAAAGTCGTATAACTTACACTATTTGTGAATTGACGCGTACTGTATCGTCTTGAAACGTCAAGAAGGGTAATTTTCCAGCATTCACTGTCTCAAGCATGTAGTTGTTCACCGCTGACATCCAATTATAGATGTAATCGGGCTCTCCGCATTCTATGAGTGCGTGTCGAAGTGCAGTAGCGATTCCAGCCATATCCGTCGGAACAGTAGCAGGAACCTGGCGAATTCAATACTATTCATCAATCAATTCGAGGAATAACCAATATATACGAACACTGTGGAACAAATTGCCTGCCACATCCTTATCGATGAAGGGAGCGCTTATGTTACGATACTGAAAATAGATGAGACCACCAGCATCCAGCACATGAACCAACTTACGCTGCTTGTATTCACAACATTTTGCACAGGTATGCTTCTGTTATAATTAAATATAGCCACAAGATAAGCAGTGAGACAGTCTTGTGTTGAGAGATAAGTCCCCGTCTGTCCAGAAAGTGTCGAACGAAGCTCGGTGAGGTCATGGCTGTCAAACCGCCATTGTAGATGTTCTACATTTTTGCATTTTTCAAAAAACATTCCGTCAAGTTCGGCTTTGATGAATGGGCGAGTGGAGTGTGATTGGGGCACGTGGGGCCACGACTGATCCGCAATAGCGCATGATGGTGTGGGAAAGTGGGGTTTCTTGAAGGTTGGGGGTGGATACTTTGGAGGTAGGCCTTGATAGAATTGGGAGAGCGTGTGCATGAAACGTGACAGCACGATCCCATCACCTAGCATCGAGCGATCAGAAGCATGCGAATGAGTTCAGGATATCCTACAAACCAAGGGTGTGACTCCAAGAGACACCAATACACGTTTCGTTCTTAAAAAATGTCAATTTAAGACGGAGAAGAGGGGCACAGCGGTTAACAAGGCTAGTACCCATGGGCTGATGGTTTAGGAACGGAGATATATCATCCTGGATGACCCAATCACCGTTCAGAAGTGAGTCAGAGCTCATGCCGAGCTTGTAATCGATCTCCACAGGAATAGCACTGTTGGTGAATTCAATCTAAGAGGCATGAGATAGAAGCCCAGGTGATTCCTGCAAATCAACCCACAAACCAACGCCCAGCATTACAGCGAAGCTGCCCCGCAGCGTGTGGGTATAGTTGCAAAACTTTGGAGAGAGCCTCATCAAACTTGGGGATATCAAGTTCTGTCGGCAGGACATGAACACTTCCAACCTAAACTTGAGGTGAGCACGGAGAAAAATCAGAAAGTGAATGTATACATTGTTCAAGGTGAGATCATAGCCAGGTAGTTCTACGTGCGAACGAGTTGCAAGGGCAGTTGGTAGTTTAGGTGATACTAGGCGCTGGATGAAAGACATCGCTGAGCGGACAGACCAGTGGAGGTAGGAATGTTTATTAATTACACCTCGTGGACCTTTGAATGTGCACTTTAAATCTCTTTGAAACACATCGGCAAGCGGACTTAGCGTAGCGAGTTGCTTTGACGCCAAGCATGCGATGGGCAGTGATCGAGTTCGGTCGAATGTCTCAGGCACTAGGCTAGTGACGAAACACTGGATTAGTGTGAGGGACAGAATTAGTTCGAGTGTGAGTCTACCAGCAAAACGACAAAACGACAAATGGCAAAATGCAAACAAAAAGCGCGGAAATGAAATATGCCCACATTCAGATGTATCTAGCATTCGGTTGAGTTTGGGGCGTGTTTGAGGTATGCGAATAAGTAGCTGGCAGCTTCCCGGATCAGATGCAATCTGACTGCTGGACCCTCGATTCTGATCCTGTAGCTTAGCATCTTTCTTCAATACTTTACCGTCTTTCGGACATATAGTCAACGGGCAGATCCACTGCGAAATTGCAGAGTTTGAGTTCGATAACGGGCATTGTGAAGCATGAATAGTCTGACCGTTCTCCAACACGACCACGTGCTTTATACCTCTCGAAACCTTACTGGATGGATGGAGCTCCGCGGATACTTGGCCAACTTTACTCAGTATATTGAACAAAAGGTGATCCATAACGGGCTCTTTACCTGATTCGACTTTTCTGTCCACAATTCACGCTGTCTGAGGTTTGGGGCGGTATACAAGAAGTATTCTGAGGAAGCCTGACATTTATTACTGCTCTGTTCCAAGGTCGCGGTGGTGATGCACGAAGAATAGCTGTGCCTGTGCCCTGAGGTGGGTCTCCGAATAGCGACGGCTCGTAGGCTCAACGGACAACGCCAACCAGTGAAACAAGTTAGTTATGTCGTAATTGCATACCCCACTACATGTCGGCTCTGTAAAGAACGTCGGGGTCAAATATCTTATCATCGGAACCGCCGTTAACTGAATACACCAGACAGTAAATTAACCCCATATCGTGGCGCAGAATGGACGCACTACTATTTGGCTAATGATATCCACGGCAGGATGTGTCTGCCTACACATGCTGCCTCTTTCGAGGATGTTCTGCATACGCTTCTGCCGTAGTCACTCTGAACCTCGGTTGCTTCCCTACCGTCGGCATGCAAGAACGATTGCACTCGCGAAATATGTTCGAGCCCGACGCATCGTTACTGTCCACATATCCTAGCAGCGCATTGAGCAACCCTTGCATGATATTGCCGTATATGCAAAAGAACTCACCCTCGCCACATCGAACGAACTGAAGCCGTTGCTCGTCATAAAAAAGTGCATCATGGAGCTTGTCCACATCCTCCGCACTCAGGCCAGATACCCCCCAGTCTCTATCACGACAAATGCCTTGGGGCCAGCTGATAATCATATATCCTTTCTTCCGCAGCTCTCCTTTGAGGGTGGACCATGGGAGCCGGCCGTTGGACAGCTTGAAGCCACCTGCATTCATAGCGGTTCCGTGAGAGCACAGTTGTCACACAATGAAATGACTCACGTAGCATCTCGACAAGTCGCTGTTTGATTTTATCAATTTTGCGTGTCTTTTTAGGGTCCCCATTTGATGTGGATCGGAACACTGAGATTGAAGGTTCGATCTCGGAAGGATGCCTGTAGACAGTGGGTGATCAGTTCTAGACTCTTCTCTTGTACTGCCTGGAATATCTTTCGACCGGAAAAAATGAGACACCCAGCAGAAGAATAAAGACAATTCAGCAACCGTAAGGAGAATACTGACATCGAGTTCGAATCTGGATCCACTATACTTTCCAAACGAGTCCATGAAGTATTCCGTATGTTCTCTTGTGAGTTCGAAGGGATGAGGTTACCAGGAACACGAAGCCCTGTTGAAGTCGCCAGATTAACCTATAAGAAACGGCTTGGAGATTAAATGTGGACGGTAAACGAATATCTTGTATCGCACCCATTTATGTAGCCACAGTTCGAATAGGCGCTGACGCTCATCAATCCCAAGCAAGGGGTCCAACAGGATGGAGTGCATATCTGGTTCATCAGACATGAATGGTGTTCGCAAAGAAACCTCTTCGTTTTGATGTAGGCTCTGTATAGGGAGGGGGGGTGGACTGGGTACCAAGGCAGCTGTGGGAGGATGAACTGGTGCAAAAACTTTGAATAATGGTGAGAAAACAAGTGCAAGGTCGTGACTTGTAACTGCTCACATCATGATGGGGATCCAGTCCTTGTTCAGCGCTGGGAATGTGTGTGGAGTACGGTGGAGGTGGTTGGATTAGAGCAACATGCGTGGAACATGGGGGTCGTGCACGCCAAGGAACGTACAGTGGGGCGTCTGAGAGTGGAGAAAATGATGAGTACGAATGATGGGGACAACTGACAATTGTCATACCCGATCCTCGATGGAATTCAACCGAGGTACCTGCCACACACATATATTTCCATTCCATCTTGCGGATGCCACGAATTCACTAGAGGAAGAGAAATAAACAACGGTTACACCAGAGTCTTGTTGTAAATGTCTGACGGGATGACCAGAAGTTGCATCCCAGAAGCGAACAGTTGTATCCCAGGACGCGCTCGCAAGGGTTGATCCATCCGGAGAAAGGGAGAGGGAGCGTATCTCGTCGGTGTGACCTGTCCACGGTTGTCCGATTTGCTCCCCTGTAAAGGAATCCCAACAGTGAATTGTTTTGTCGTCAGAGGCAGAGAAGAGCTTGCTGCCATCACGTGACCACAGCACACAACGGATCCAATCTCTGTTCTATGCGTTCAGTGCTTAGGTGGACCTCGAGTGCTGGAATTAAGGAGTGGATGAGTGTCCACAAATGAATGTCTTAGAGGGATGATGGTGTTGATGTCGCGTCGTTCGTATACGGAATGAAACTGTGTTTGTTAAGGAGTAGATACAAAGGTTATGATGTGAAAGAATATGGTTGGGCAAAAAACCGAAGGTTTTTCTGGCCTGATGCTGAAAACCTGTACTGTCTGGTAGAGCGAGCTGTGTCCCTAAAAGGTAGGAGCGGGCGACGCATCATAGTGAGGCCCAGACAGTAGGAGCTGTGACATACTGTGAAGTTGGTTATCTGATGGGTGGGAGTATGTAACTGCAGAATTCATTGAGGATATGAGGGTGCTGTTGGAGGAAAGGTGCAAGGACCATGGCATGATGCCTGAGATAAATTGTGAATGATTTGCTCGACCATCGTCCAATGGTCTTTACTATGTCGAAGGGGACACCTTTTAGCAGGTAATGTAGTGTTCTGCCAATCCTGAGACTATGCCCTTTTAAATCTGGCATGTCGGGGTGAGCCTCTTTGACAGATTCAATGTGCTTGGTGACTTCTTTCTTGGAGAGCAGTCTTAGACCACCGGTTGGGTGTTTCCATGCAAATAAGTGGTGGGAGGGTTGCATGGGGTTGGTCCTGAAGTGATTGACAATGGCTGCTTTGGGGTCTGTGAGTGACCCTGGTTTGTGCAGTGCACAGTGCGTCTTTTCCCCTTCGGGTAAAGTCTTTGTGCTGGGAAGGGCAAAAATCATGACTGGGAGGCCCTTGTGGTTGTTAGTGAGGGTAAAAGTGGATTGGGGAATGTGTTTAGCTGGGTTGAATTTTGTGATGGCGGGGACTGTGAATTCACCTAGTCTGGCTATACAGTAGAAGGAAATTGTGATGCACGCGAAAATTGCTGCGTCATGCGGGTCGTCCATGTCCATGGATTGGCAGAATCTCTCAAGGATGTCAACTGTGAAAGGGGCATGTTTGGGACATCTGGATGAAGCCGGTGTGAGTTTGTTTGCACCTTCGAGGATGGCTTTGTACTCTAGTTCCTTTATGTTCCAATCCAGGCCATGCAGGATGTGCCATGCCCTCAATGTGGCCGCATAGTTGGTGATGGTGGATCTGGAGTGCGCGCCTGCACAGCTGGTGAGGAAAGCAGATAGAAGATTGGATGATACGGGGGCACGGTGTTGGTTGGGTATGTCATGTATATCACAGTAGACATGGAAGACAAGGAGCCTGGTGCCATACAGTTCTTTGGTCGAGTCAGCCCATGATGCTCCTATGACACTCAGGATGTGATTGAGCTCATTGTCCGAGAGGGATGCGAGTCTACCTATGTGTGTTCTTGAGGATCGTGGTGGCATGGGTGACGGTATCCAGAGGAGTAGGTGCTGACAGGCTAGGCAATGGGGATGGAGTGGAGAGGGTACAGGGGTGAGGTTGTGTCTGTATGGGCGAGGCTTTGAGAGGGAGAAATTCTCTGGCTGTGTGGGAAGGGGATTGTTGAAATGGGCTGGGGGGTGGCTAGGGATTGTGGATGGCATGGCAAATTGCTGCCTCATCTTTTTCCTGGCGCTCGTGTGCTCTGGCCTTGGCTTGTTGCTCGCAGTAGAGGCCACTGAGGAACTTGGTTGTGACAATGGGGGCACCATGGTTGGCAATTGCACGCAATTCGTGTGGGTGGAGTGGGTCAGAGAAATCGACGATGAGCTTGCTAAGATGCTCAGGGATGGGAAAATGAGGGAGGAGGGAGCTGGGGTCACCATAGATGCTTCTAGATGGCTCGTCTGCTGGGTTGTGCTCGCTTGGGACAAAGCGAGTAAGGACACTAATGAGGGGACAGGATTGGTCTGCCAGGTGGGCATGTACCTGCTTGAAAACATTGTTGATTGCAGTGTTCCTGTGACGCCCAGCTCTCCAGCTCTCGATGACGCTGGTATTGTTACCATATACAAGGACGTGTTGCCTGGTGTTGGTGATGCTTGCGAGGGATATGGTGAGGAATTCGAAACTGATGGCTTCAGCCCACGCGATGTCCCATTTGCTGCCTCGTTCTTGCCACCCTGGGATGAGTCTCCAGGTGTGCCAGTGTGTGCCGATGATGACACCAATTCCAATGCCAGAGCTAGCATCTGAGAAGGCTATGGGGTCATTGAAAAAGGGTGGAGGGGTGATGGGTTTAACAATGATGTTGGAGGTGAGGTTGTTGAGCCACCATTCGAGGTCCCCTGCCA
>JBBPRD010000176.1:0-18655 GCA_038092855.1 Boletus piedmontensis
TCGTCCGGATCGCGACACACCCGGACTATGCAAACGTGAGTGGTAAACTCCACTATCTATCGCGGTCTCTTTCTAGTCATCCTCCTTGGTTCCCATTGGTGCTCAACTCCGCAGCGTCGCTAGAAAGGGAGGTGGTATGAGTGACAGTTTTGACGTGGCTGTGATTTGTGAACGGAACTGATGTGATAAATTTTTTTTTGGGCACGCATACAGATGGGGTATGGCTCTCGAGCCCTCAAAGCGCTTAATTCATTCTATAGCGGAGAATACTTCAACCTTTCCGAGCATAGCCTTTCCGAGCCGTCTTATCCCGATGCTAGCTTGATCGATATTGTATGTTTTGTCCCCTCAAATCACTGAGCATCTGACCCTGGCTAATCATTCGACTTGATCGGTGTCTTCTTGTTTCAAGAACACCGATCTCCAAACTGATCACCCTACCGTCCGAGCGGCGAATGCGATGCCGCCGTTGCTCCAGCGCCTCTCAGAAAGGAAACCAGAAACTTTGGATTATCTGGGTGTTTCGTATGGGTTGACGCCTCAGCTGCTGAGGTGCGGTGCATTTTTTTGACCTCGAAAGCACGCTTGGAGGCGGACGTACGGCGGACCTGTGTCGCATGTCCTCCCTTAAATGATCAGCGTACTGAAATCTCGATCGAAAACAGGTTCTGGAAGCGCGCAGGCTTCGTGCCCCTCTATCTTCGGCAAACACAGTCTGAGCTCACGGGCGAGCATACATGCGTGATGGTTCGAGGGCTGAACAGCTCGGCTGAGATCGATCTTGAGTGGTTGGGCGAGTTTTCAAAGGGTGAGTTGTACATTCACAAGCACACGATATAGAAATAACTGGGTGATATGCTAGACTTTAGAAGACGCTTCCTATCATTACTCTCTTTCAAACTCAGAGAGTTTGGAAGTGTGACCGCACTAAGCATCCTTGAAGCTGCCAATGCAGGGGTGAAGAAAGGGGGTGAGGGTGACAATTCTCCCAATCCACGAGGTAGGCATTGATCCGACTTTCGGGCACTATTCCTCCTTATCTCCGCCACTAGTCATCACATCATCCGAACTTTCATTTCTCCTGACACCATTTGATCTCAAACGTCTCGACTCGTATGCTAATAATATAGTCGACTACCATGTCATCCTGGACCTCTTACCCCACATCGCCTCCCTCCACTTTGACAAACGGCTAGGGGATGACGTGAGTCTGACTGCTGTACAAGCATCGATACTCCTGGGGATGGGCCTCCAGAGAAAGTCAATCGAAGAAGTGGAGGTAGGCGGGATTGTAATCTACCTTATTGGTGACGACATTGATTGCCGACGTCGATCAACAGAAAGAGTTATCATTACCCGTCTCTCAAGCACTGGCTTTGTTCAACAAACTTATACGCAAGATCAGCAAGAAGTTGACTGATATCCAGAAGGAAGCCATCGGAGCAGATATTCCCATCGCGACCCCGCCGACAAAAAGCACGCAGTCGCGCGTCCACGACGAAATTGGGGTCGACGGTGATAGTAGTGGAGATGCCTCGAAACCATGGCAACCTATCGATGCGAATGTTGAAGACGAGCTCGACGAAGCAGGTGACGAAGTGATACGATCTCTACGCGAAAGACAACGGGCGATGATCGAGTCGCTTGATCTGAGCAAGTAAGTGTTCGTACCCCATTTTCGACACGCGTCTCCCCCCCCTTTCCCTCCCCCTGTCGCCGCTTTACCCCATCTGCAAATGAACAGAGCATGGAAGAATGATCCCATAGCTGGGATGAACGATTCTATAAATAACTTTCGCATTTATAGCGGGATTGATGACAGACGGGACGTTAGCTAATGGTTTGTTCCGTCTTGTAGGTATGCCATCAACGATGCAGCTGCAGACTGGAGTGCTGCGGAGGCACAGGTTACGAAGGTCATGCAGGGAAGAGCCGGGGCTACTGTCGTGAGCATTAAAAGCGACGCTGTTGCGGGGCAGAAGCGAAGGGCGGAAACTGGGGGGGAGGAAGGAGGGGGAAAGAAGCCAACGCGGAGAGGGAAGAAGGTGAAACGGTAAGCCGCAAAGTTGAAATTTGAACCTGGGTCGATCCGAGGAGATAGCGTGGGGGCATCCAATCTTGGGCACAGAGTAGGGTGGTCAAGAATATCATTAATACTGATACGCATGGGTACTTGGCGCTGCTGCTGAAACTCGTGTGTTCGCTTATGAGTTCGCTGTCATGCTCGATCAGTAGTTGCGGGGGTCTACAGACTATGGCTATCCGACTGTAGGCTGCAGCCAGCGCCTCATGACGATTGCACACGCATGATCTTGTATAAGCTCAGCGCAAAGATCCGTGGGGGCGGGTGAGAACGCCACCGTCATTGTGTTGTCGAAGGGTATCTCTTTTCAGTAACCTCGCTCAGATAAGGACAGTAACCGGGGTGGGTATATACTAGGTCCGTGGGTGGCTGGATAAGGTGGGTCCTCCAGATTGGACCTATGGGATGGCTCCAGTCTCCAGTGGGGGCGGCGTTTTGACGTGACCGTGCGCAGCTGTCTGACTCGGCGTTTGTTTCAAGTTTCGGGGGGTCGTCAAGTTTCCAGCTGCAGTGCTGTCAGCTTCTTCATTTTCTGATTTCATATCTCGTCACTTGTTGAGGGTACCTTCGGGAGATGGTGCCATAATCTGGGTCTGAAATCTTTTCCGAAAAGAACCCAATTGACGACGATGATGGATGCATAAGAGGTTGAACTGGTCAGGCTTACGGGATAGGTTCGGATCCAACCCTGGCCTGAATGCGCCACCGTACCTACTCGTGCCCGGGGCCCGCAACAACGAGAACAATGTTCACAAAAGTGCGGAGCGGAGGTATGTTTGGTGTTGTGCAGCTCAGCTGATGTATTAATTACTACGCGTGCATCATGTCTCGCTTCCTCACCGGCGCTATGGAGATCGGGTTTTATGGATTGCCACCATGTCACCAGCGGACAGGCGAGCCCAAGGTCAGCTGCCAGTGGCTAATATGCATGCAGTCTGCCGTAACGTGGAGGGTTGTGCCTGGCCAGCAAGCAAGCGCTCGAGTGGAGCTTGGGGCTCGAGAGCTGTTTTTGGGTTTCTGGAGGCCCGTGACTGTGCCTTCCGACTAAATCACATATATACCGGCTCTTTGATACCCAGGGTTGGTTATCGACATCCCTGGAGCCTCTGCTAGGCCATCCGCCCTCCTCCCCGCCTTAGGCTACCATGGCGCCTCGATTCATTGCCAATCTCATCCCCAAGAGGGAGAGGAACGCTAGCACTGGCGTCCTTGTGGCCCTTGCGACGCTCAAACCCATGCAGCACGCTCATTTCTGGGTTGGGTGAGTCAAATTTTGTCCGTGGTTTGGTCTATGCTCATGATGTGTGCTCCGAGTGGTTAGCTGGCTCGCCTGGACTTGTGATGCTCTCGATTTCTTTGCCGTATCCTTGACGATTCCATTACTTTCTGCACAATTTGGCGTGTTGACGACAGATATCGTGAGATCTAACCATCGTCCTGCCTTTTTTTCGATTTTTTCATGACGGATGACTCACATAGACAACCGCCATCACGCTCACCCTATTGTTCAGATCAGCTGGCGCTGTGAGTTCCCATTTTCGTGGCATTCAGTTTTTGCACCAACTCTGCGCTAGGTCATATTTGGTGTCTTATCGGACCGTTTTGGTCGCAGATGGCCTCTCGTCTGCAACCTCTTGCTCTGTTCTATCTTCTCTCTGTCAACTGGTTTCGTCAACACATATTCTCAATTCCTCGCTGTCCGTTCCCTCTTTGGGATTGCCATGGGTGGCATTTGGGGACTTTCTGCCTCGTCAGCGCTGGAAAACCTTCCCGTCGAAGTCCGAGGCCTTGCGAGTGGTGTTCTCCAACAAGGTTATGCGTGCGGTTACCTTGTCGCCGCAGTCATCAACCTCACAGTTGTGCCGAGTTCACATTACACTTGGAGGACGTTGTTCTGGTTCGGTTCTGGTGTCTCGTTTCTTGCTGCCGTTCTCCGTGCACTCTTGCCCGAATCCCAGGTCTTCTTGCATGCCAAGGCAATCGAGAAAGAGAGAGGAACGACCACTGCTCAAAAGACCAAGATCTTCTTGCATGAAACAAAAGAAATGCTCAGAATTCATTGGAAACTGTGCATCTACGCTGTCTTGCTTATGGCTGGTAAGCATCCGATGGGTTCGGAGATGTGTGAGACATTAATTATCTTTGGCGTTCTTACTCGCGTAGGATTCAATTTTATGTCTCATGGTTCTCAAGTATGGGAGTTTCATCTTTCCATGGATATTTCTGGTGTACTGACCTTGGTTCGTAATCGGCTCGCAATTTTAGGATCTGTACCCGACCTACCTGGAGACAACCAAAGGGTTCACCACTCATGCCGCAACAGTTGCTACTATTATTGGGAATTGCGTATGTGTATTTACCTCACCTTCCGTTTGTCAGGGTGCTGATGAGAATGATAGGGAGCCATTGCGTGAGTTCTAGCGTCGAGAATAAGATGATCTCATACTCATGGCACGTTTTTTGGCGTGCAGCGGTGGTACGGTCGCTGGCTCCGCGAGCCAATTTATTGGGCGGCGACTCACTATCGTGTAAGTGGGGCTTTTTTGTTTTGTGTTTGTGTTCCTGTTGACTCATAGTCCCATTCAGCATTGCATTGTTGCTCGTTGGTGGTATGTTTCCCTCTTCCCGAGTCAGGTGAAGATTGTAACACCCGATCGCTGATCAACGTTTCATCACCGTGCAGCCTTCATACCTTTGTGGATCGTTCCAAACACCTTTGGTGCCCTCTCAGCTGGTGCATTCTGCATCCAATTCGGTGTTCAAGGTGCATGGGGAATTGTACGTTCCTGTTCCTGTTCTCTCGATCATCTGAAGTAAACTTGACCTGGATGCGCCACGCTTAGATTCCGATTCAGCTCGCAGAATTGTCCCCTCCTGCCTTTAGGGCGACGTTCCCTGGTGTAGCTTATCAGCTCGGGAACGTGAGTCATGGCCGTTTGCGAGAGAACGTTAGTTTATGCTGACCGTTTTCATCCTCTAGATGGTGTCCGCTGCGTCTTCTCAAATTGAAGCGAGTACGTATTACTTTGCGTTCATTCACGAACTGGAGCCACATGCTGATATATGATCTGGTCTAAGCCGGCGGAAACCAGCTGAGGACAAATATCGTAGTCAACGGCGTTATCAAGAATGTTGCTGATTACGCGACGGTGCAAGGGATCTTCATCGGTGTTGTGGTTGCATACGTCATGGTCGTGACGATCTTTGGACCCGAGTATGTCGTCTGCTTCTCCTGCTGGTCACGTGTTCATAATACCATCTCGGCCATAGACACCATTCATCCCACTTTGAGAAGCATAAGACTGCTTTTGAAGAAGGAGGTGGACAAGATGACGCTTTCATGGAGGACGAAACTACTGAGATACGCGAGGAGGATGAAAAGGTCTCGGATGTATGATTATCGAGTGTCGACGCGTGACTGGACGTGATTTTTTTGATGATGGAGGTGCCTCCTCGGTAAGCACAAGTACTCTGAATGATGCGCTCTGTGGCGGGTGTCAGTGGGACGTACTGTATAGTTCTTTTGGAATAATACTTTGTCACTTGACTAGTGCTGCTTGTTGTGGCTTGAATGGATGACTCAGTTCACCTGAGGAGGTGTTCATCCATCACTCCTGCGTGATATCATGGAAATCCAAGGTAGTTCAGCTCTATCGTTTAAAGGACAAGGGAGAACACAGTGGTCATGATCAGTGAGGGGAATGAAAAAAGCGATAAAGTGCAAAAACATGCTGAACGCCAAATGGTTCTAGAGAGGGCCCCGAAAAACACCACCATGCGTCGCTACTGTAGTACTTTGGGTGTGGCTAGTGACTCCGTGTCCAGATCAGGCCCATATGCCAGCGCTGATTCGGTATCAGGAGTCTTCTTATGTCACTCCGCTGTTCCTATTCCCTGAGCTTTTGTCGTTATCGCTCGCCATGTTGATCCGCATCTTGGAATTTGCTTGATTATAGACTGTTGTCGTTGTTAGGTTGCTCAGGCTGGTAAGTCTGGGCATCTTCGTTCCAGACCGTGGTTCGTTCCAAACTTGCGCATTCTGTGAGAACATGTTTGAGTGATCATACACATGGTTCCCCCCCCCAACACGAACATGTTTGCACTACGCTTATCGTCGCGTATCGATAACCCAGCCTTGGGATGCCATTCATGACGGTAATGCTGTTCCCAGACATCGCTTGGTAGTCTTAGTCTATTCACCTGTGTTATGCATGTGAGTGTCCCTTGTGCCTTGGAGCGCACTGGTACATATGTCTTGTGGTGTCTATCGCACCTTAATTTGTTACTTCGTCTCCACGTCCGTGTTTCTTGAGATCTGCTGTGGCCTATTGCCGGTTTGAAGGTGGTTAGCCTAGACCTTAGTTGGTGAGCTGCCAGTTAGAATTACTGTGTAGCTATGTTGACTCGTAGAAACACATGGCATAGCCTTCCATGTCTCACCAGTCTGGATCGCATATACGGGGTCCCAGCGCGTAGTGAAGCCGAAGGTGCGGTCTGTTAATCTTCCTATTGCCATGGCAGCGATTTCCCCGGCTTGGGGGCTGTCTTCCCCGACCCTGCCCGCAGCCCAAAAGCGCAAGTTGCAGAGCGACAATAAGGTTTCCATGAACGTGTCGACCTCGCGACGAACCTGAATTGACATGCCGCGATGATGTCTTTTGCAGAGAGGGTTTCTTCTCGAATGAAATCGTCGGACCACCTGCCGGACATTTCCGGGCTGGTATAATTAATGGGCCAGGCGAGACACTCGGGCTGGGCGATGCCAGCAAAATCGATGCGGTGGTGACACGAAGACCAGGAAGACACACTCACTGCCTTCGAAGTTTGACAAGCACGGATACTGTATCCAATGGCTTCAAGTTGGTGGTTTATCCTTGCAGGACGAAAAACCGAAATGTCAGGAGCGAGGGTGACAGTACCTTCGAACGGAACGGCCCGGAATAACTCTTCGGGCGTCTTCGGTTGGGAATTGGGTCGGAAATGTATAGCGTGCCAGCTGATGACGTAGTGGGCGACCGTCGGACGGATGCAAATCAATTCCAACTCGAACTTCCAAACACACAGGAATTATTTTTGCAATGCTCGAGGAGTACATGATAATCAGTCTCATCGACGACGGAGCAGGCTATCTGTATTGACCTTTTCCATCGTTGCATGCAGGGACTTTGGGGACAGAATTCTTCATCGGGATCATATCGCTACTCCAGCTCGCATTTGGTTTTCGACCAACCCACCCACGCAGAGATCATCTACTTCACGGAGTCGCTTGATTGCGGGTGCCAAGGTGACAAACCCAGGTCATTTTTGGAACCAATAGTTTCCGGAATCTGCATAAAAGCTGCCTGTTGACTCCGGTGTTATCCTCGTCCCCGTTCCAAACACCATGTCGCGCTTCTTCAGAAGCTTCGTTCCGAAGAGGGAGAAGAGCACCTCAGCGTCTGGTATCATCACAGCAATCAAGGGTCTCACTTGGCTTCAATGGGCTCAGTTCCTCTCTGGGTGAGACATCTTACGCTTCGGATTGTCTTGGTGCCATTTGTTGGTGCTAATCCCTGCTTGGTGCTAGTTGGCTTGCGTGGACTTGCGATGCTTTCGATTTCTTCAGCGTGGCACTCAGTCTCCCATTACTCTCCCAGCAGTTTAATAAGCCAACGGCATCGATAGTACGCCCGCCTTGGGTCTGTTAGGCGGTTTTGTACTGGACTCATCATCCTCTTAGACAACTGCCATTACCCTTACACTACTGTTTAGATCGGTTGGAGCGGTAAGTTTCTGAAACGGTTTTTTTTTGGCAGTTCTCTTCATCGATGTCAATTCAGGTCGTCTTTGGTGTCTTGTCGGACCGTTTTGGGCGCAGATGGCCCCTTACTGCCAATCTGCTATTATGTTGCTCCTTTTCTCTCGGAACCAGCTTCGTGCAAACGTTCACCCAGTTCTTGGCTATACGTTCACTTTTTGGTGTCGCGATGGGTGGCATTTGGGGTCTTGCAGCCTCTACATCTCTCGAAAACCTTCCTGTTGAGCTTCGTGGTCTCGGGAGTGGTATCGTCCAGCAAGGTTATGCTGTCGGTTATCTTCTCTCTGCTGTCATCAACCTCACTGTCGTTCCACACAACCCGTACAAATGGCGCGCTATGTTTTGGACAGGTTCTTCCTTGCTCTTCACCGCCGCCGTCTTGCGTTCCCTCATTCCTGAATCTGCGGTGTTCTTGCGTGCAAAGGCGATAGAGAGAGAAAAGGGAAACGATACTTCGAAGAAGACCAAGGTCTTCTTGAGGGAAATCAAGGAAATGCTCAAACAGCATTGGTTGTTGTGTATCTATGCCGTCTTGCTGATGGCCGGTGCGTTGTTTTGACCTAGATAGGCTCTACTTGCTGTGCATTGTCTCATCTTGGTGTTTTTTTCTTTATGTAGGATTTAATTTCTTGTCTCATGGTTCTCAGGTGAGAAATTTCATGAGAGGGTTTGCGGGACCATACGGACGTTGCTGATGGGAACCGACCGTGTATTCCTCTTGTAGGATCTGTATCCCACCTATTTGCAAAGCTCAAAGGGCTTCTCCGCCCATAGCGCGACTATCGCCACTATCATTGGAAATTGCGTATGTTCCGTCTTCCTTTATGTGGTTTTCTTGCATGGGATAGTAGACCTCATTTTGATCCGTAGGGCGCGATTACGTGAGTGTTTTAGGGTCGTACGTGGTCCAACAAAACAGATCGCATCCTTTTGCGAATTCATAGGGGTGGTGCCATTGCTGGTAACACGAGCCAATACTTGGGACGCCGACTGACTATAATGTACGTTGTATGCACGCTAGATAGATCACTGTCCATCGCTTGCTGATCATGCAAATTACTTGCAGCATCTTCATATTGCTCGTCGGTGGTACGTACTAATTGAATAAGCCTTCGCCTCTAATGTCACTCTATCACGGTCTGGATCGACAGCATTTATCCCGCTCTGGATTCTTCCTACTTCTTTTTCAGCTCTCGCTGCTGGTGCGTTCTGTGTGCAGTTTGGAGTCCAAGGGGCATGGGGTGTTGTACGCATTATGATCCCTGTCATGGTGTTCATGCTGATATCGAGAGCCAGATTCCCATCCAATTGGCCGAGATGTCGCCTCCGGCATTTAGAGCGACCTTCCCTGGTGTCGCCTACCAGCTCGGCAACGTATGTCCTGTGTTGAAGGACTCGCAGCAATAATCCATGTGACTGATGACGATTCATTTGCTGTGGACCTACAGATGATCTCCGCTGCTTCCGCCCAAATCGAAGCGAGTACGTATCTACCACTTCTTGTTCTCTGTTCTTGTCTCACGGGAATCTGCTTACAGCCGGCGGAAAGAACTTCCAGACATACGTGGTGGAAAATGGCGTACTGAAGTCTGTTCCTGGATATGCGATGGTGCAAGGCATCTTTATTGGGGTTGTTGCTACCTTTGTGATCCTCATCACTATCGTTGGACCCGAGTATGTTATACCCCCTTGGCTCGCTTCTTGACCACGGGTCATTGATCGTTCGTGGTTCAACTAGAAATCATGCTTCCCACTTTGAACAACACAAGACGGCGTTCGAAGAAGGCGGTGGACGTGATGATGCAATTATGGATAATGACGATGAAAGGGGCAATAATTCAATCAGGGATGTGGACCGAGGGAACTACTCCAAGGAATGACGAAGGATTGGCCGGAAGATGGGCAACATTCGAATCATGGAAAAAAAATTACAAGCGATCATTAGCCTATTCCCATGTAAACCAAATTTTGTACTAGACGTACGATGTTGCCGTGCACGTCCCGCATGTACGTTGGATCCAAATTGTTTCAGTTCATCATTTGTTTTGACTTGAGTGACCAACTACGATTTTCAGTGGTCTTGTGCCGTGTCGTCGACATCAATAGTCGAAAAGATGATCAATCGTCTTCTCCGGCAGGTACTACAGTACCTGGGTCACGAATCTGTAAGTTCCATGAGGCTCGTGGAACGAAGGCGTTCAATTGTAGGGGCAACCTTCCTTTCGGGTTGCTCTCCAAATAGACATCAACAAGTTATGACTTCCAAAAAGGTAATGCGTCCGCTTTCGCTTGCCAGTAGAGTCTATCAAGCACAAGTATTGAGGACGGAATAACCTACGGTAGGTTTGTCAGACTACGGAAGTACATATATTCGTTGCTGGACGACGGAAATGCCTTTTTTTTTCGCTCCTCGGGCGTTCCTGACATGTGAGAACGACAGTAGCGCGGATAGTAGGAACTCTAGCCACGACACCCTGCTCAAGTCGTGTCAATCCCAAACTTCGCCGGCATGATAAGGTTTGTAGAATTTTGGTGTACCCCAGTTCAGAGCGCTAATGTCGAGCATTCAAGGGCATTTTGATTCGCATGGCTAAATATTGTCATGACTGTCCTTCCGCGGGGACGCCCATCTCGCGCCGACAACCTCGTTGTTCTACCAGAACGGAAATATTACAGATAAGTTCTGAATCTAGTCTATGTTTGTAGGATAATATCCGTTCCTCGTGGCATATTGACATGTTGTTTACAACTGTGGGTCCCACGCTTTGACTATCCTGTGCGCCTAGACAGCACTGACCTGAACGCTTTGGTGGACGCTTTGCCATACGGCAAGTACATATGCGAGCATGCCTTTTCCTCTCCTGTGACAGCGAGAAAACACTTTCTATCCTCATCTACTCTACGTGACCGATATCCCCTAGTGCCCAAAGATGACATGCATTAGCCCTGAGGATCTCGTGCTGTACGCTACCCGCGCCGGGTCTGGTCAGGTAGGCGTTCAAAACGGATCTACTTTCATGCTTATATCCCTCTCGTCTAGCATTACGCTCGTGTTGTCAACCCTCCTTTTCACCCAGGAGCGATGCATACAGAGATGCCAAGATTTTACATGTTGCCGGACCAACGACGGACCGAACGAGTTCCTCGTCCAGTGCATCTCAGTCCCTCTCACGAAACTCTTCCAGCGATCACATTCAATGCCCACGGATGGCCCGGTGTTCGTGTGAGAGATATCCTCAAGGACACCGTCATTATCGACTCTCCGAGCGACCCTATTTTCGTACAACTCGGTTGGAGGTCGACCGTGGTCAATCTCGAAGTAATCGTGTTCTGCTTTCAAGGATCACTTGGCAAACAGACTGATAGCGGTCGTTCTAGTGGCCTGGATATGACCCCAGAACTGTCGGAAAGCCGATGTTCGGACGGATAAATGTACGTTCGAGCGGGAGATGTATGACGCGTCAAGAGTTTGCGAGAGAGATTTGCGCTCTCTTTCTCGACTTTTATAAACATATATGCGTACGTGTGTCTGTCCGCCATTGGTAGCAACCGTTTTTATTTTTCTAATCAAACTTACTTGTCGACGTTGGGGCCGACTTGGAATAGAGACATCCCATTGCCCCTGGTTGGGAAGAATGGGCATTGACCGCTGGCTCGGAGGGTATTCGCGTGACCGACGTGGTCCTACTCTCAATTCATTATTACAGGAACGTCTGGGTCCCCGAGTTCTATGTCATTGAATGAAGCGACGGGACCGGACATTATCTTTGTTCCTAGACAAGGTAACTCACTCTCATTAAAAACAGGTTCAACAATATCGATTTTTTCCTGGACGTTACATTATTCAGTCTTCGTTTTGCATTGTTTTCTCCTTGATGATACGACCAAGCCCGATTCTGTGTCACGTCGATACACCTTCTCTATTTACGTTGTTCCATTCCTCATGTGAGAGACTCGCCCATCGGTTTTCTCTCCCATTCTTGATTTTTACCTTTATTTCCAATATAGATCTGGGTAGTTATCACGCAATATAACACTTGGGAACCTACTATCCTCGGGCTTGAACACGAGTCCGATGTGTGCTTGATTTTAAATTTTGCGGCTATATCACTTGGACGCAGCACGTCCCGTGAGGATGTGCTTCCGCCCACTTCCTCTGTGAACAAAGTTTAGAATATAGCAGTTTTTCACTGAATGTATATGATGAAAGGTCTAACGAGAGTCGACCAACCCTGACCGCACTTTGATAAACACCTAATGAGCGCCGCCAAGTATGATCGTCATCATGACGGCTTGTAAATTTCACCAAATCGACGATTCGCTGATCACCGGTCACCCCTGGCTTTTGGATGCATCGAAACGCTTTCCGTCGACACTCCGATCCTATACGCAGCATACGTGTACTTGAAACTATGAGCTCCGATGGCTATCCGCTGCGATTTGTCGTTCGGGGGGTTGCGATTGGGAATGTCACGGCGGGAAGGCCGTTCCCCCACCCCAAGTTGGCTTTCACGTCTTCAAGGCCACCACTTTCATCCGCATCCGCATTCATCTGTGATCGACTTACCGTGTTTTCAAAATGGAAGAAGTTGGAACGTCCGGGTACATAACTCTGCCGTACGAACGACGCTCACGAACCGTATAGCTTCCATTCCCTCTTATGAGAATGAGATAGGCTGTAGAGGTGCCGGACATTGTCGACCGGTTTTTGTCGGAAGTCGGTAGGGACATCCTCAGGCTTCAGGCTGCAGGCAGGGGCAGTTCAAATGTTGCCGTTGACCGTGTTTGGGATCCGGTGATTCTGTCAACGTCCATTCTGCAGGAGAGAACGTGAAGAATCAAGGATACTCTTACCTTGGATGGAACGAATCGAGGTGTTGTCACATGTAGGGTTGGTGGAGGACTGTCTCCTTTCACCTCGACCAAGGAGGGGGGAAGACCAGACACAAGTACTGAGCGCGTCATCCACCCTCTTTCGAGGGGTCATAGTGGAAACGAATTGAGGAGGACACGAAGTACTGGAGTTGAGATGAGCAATCGAGTGTGAGAGAGCTCTGAAGCGGAAATCACATTTCCTTTTTTTATTCTTTTTTTTTAAAATTCTTTTCAGGATTCTTGGGGTCAAGGCCGTTTTCATGGCTTCGTCCTATATGGGATCCATCTGCCAGTTTGTAGATCCAGACATTTCGAAGCGTTTTCCAGTAAGGTGTTGTCGGCTGGATATACTTTGGAGAAGCTTCCGAGTCGCATCTGGCGTTGAGTTCTCGTTTTAGAACAGCACATCTTATCATAACTTGGCTCGTGTACATGGACCTAAAGCGTCAACGACATTCCCCAGGTAGCAAAGTTTGGTCCCTACTGGATGGTTATCCCGAATGTCCTCGTATCTCTTGAATGACTGAGTTTGCCATCTGCCAGGCCCGACAGGTGATGCATATATAGACCAGAGGGCTCTTGAAAGTCGTTTTCCCTAACTTTGCAAGAGTCAATCTCGGTCGTGGACGGTCTAGCAGGAGCAGCTCCCGGGTCAGTGATGCAGCTACTTGACACACAGAAGCGCAGATTCTTGTACATCATTTCTCGAAACGAGACTCGGGTGTCTTTGATTTGCAACGTGTTCCAGTGTGTGTTCCTTTGCTGCGTATTTGCCGTCAAGTCGATGTTCTCGTTTTTAGTCGCCTTGGGGCGCAAACCTATCTGAGAAAGCGCGCTTGTTCGAGCGTATTGTTGTAAGAGAAAATCGAATGATATCAGTGGTATGTTGGATGTTAATGTTCGAGGTAGAATTGGATGTGTTGGTGCGACGGATTTCATTTCGGCAAGAAACCCGGTTAGGGCCCGTCGTGTCCTTCGATCGAACTTCCTCCAAGTACCCCCACCATATGAACCTCGACTCTCAGTTCATGTAACACACTGGGTGCAAGCATCGCGGTAGCACGCCCAGGGATTCAAGCAAAGATAATCGCATCTCGACGCAAACAAAAAGCTCGTATTATTACTAGTCATTTCCCCGAACGTGCCTCCCAGGCAGACCACCCTCGTCGATCACAAACGCAACGACCTAAAGAGCCATGTACATACTCCGGAGACCACGAGTACACCGGGTTAGGTAGGTTTGACTCTGGGACCTTTCCGTGTGGTGGCGCATGAACAAACACTGCTTGTATGTACGTTTTTACCTCAGCCGATTCGTTGTTGCTTTGAATCACGCACGCCACGCAAAGCTGCTCCTCGGGCCCGACCACCAGTTTCGACTGCCAGAGAGACAATGACATGGCGTTGGCGGGCGTGCAACTGCTTTTTCACTTTGTACTCAAGGATGTCGCGACTCGCCACACTAGTGGCCGACGGCGGACGCGCCCATCGGTAGTTCAAACCACACACATGTCATAGATGAGTTCCACACCCATTGTCTTCCGTTTCCGTAAGATGCTTTCCATCCACATGTCCCCCACCCATACCGCGCTACTCTACATCCACTCCCCGCTTTGCCCTGCGGGCTATTGATGTCCATTTCACGCTTTGACGACAATGGATGTCCCACATCTGCAGTTGTATGGACGTTATAAATGCGGGCATGAGAGCCCCCGTTTTCCATCCAACGCGTCGTTGGAGAAACGTTCCACATCCCATTCAAAGCAGGGCTTTACATTTCCATATATTCTATTCTATCGTTACTTCATGGACTATATTAACCCTCATTGCGCCGTACTCCAGAACTGTGCCCCCGGTTCTAACCAGGTATTGCTTCGTGTTCACCCAGCGTATCCCCCTATCCTGACCAAGTTCCCCTGATAGCACTACGCTCGTTCTGTTAACCCTCCTACCCACCCCGGAGCTATGCCCGCCCCCATGCCACAATATCATTCGCTACCGGATCAGCGCCGTATCGAGCGTGTACCACGTCCGCTACACCTTAGTCCTCCTTATGAAACCATCCCGGGTATCACCTTCAGCGTTAATGGTTGGGCTGGAGTCCGCGTGAAGGATATTCTGAAGGACACCGTCATCATCGATGCCGCGCATGACACGGTATTGGAGCATCACGGGTGGAGGTCGACCGTGGTGAACCTTGAGGTAAGGATGATGGCTTTTACCAATGTGGTTTAATTGTTTCTGAGTGCAACGTCATAGTGGCCAGGCTATGGTACTAGGCTCGTTAACGATCCCATGCATGCGAGAATCGATGTGCGTCCTGGTGGGTATGATATAACGCGCCAGAATCTGGCCAGGGAGGTCTGTGGTTTACTGTTCCACTTTCATAAAGTTATTTCTGCAAGTGTTTGTTCATACTTGTCGATCTCTTCGTTGTTGACGAGCATGTTGTGCGACAGAAATATCCCATCGCCTCTGGCTTGGAAAGATGGGCATTGACCGCTGGCCCGGAAGGTATTCGTGTGACTGATGTCGTTTTGTTATCCCTTCATTACTACCGTAATGTTTGGGTTCCCGAACTCTATGTGATAGAGTGAGGGGCTGAAGCACGCTTTGCTTGACACACAGCTTTTCTTCTTTTTTAATCATCCTTTTGCACTGTCTAATAGCTCATACACTTATTCGTATCTTATCCGCACGTTTGTGTGTTGACATTTAACCCTCATCTTGGCTCATAACGATCGCCTTGCTCTGCTCTGCTATTGCTTTTTTGTTTTCCTTTTCGCATTCCTTGCATTAATAGATTCTTCCCATCGCATCCTAAACGCTTAACTGGCCGCACTTCCTTGCTCTAGTATACAGGTAAAGCATGTTGTTTGATATAGAAGTAGCGTAGTACAATGCAGAGATATCCTACATAGAAAATGACACACTCGTGCTGAAAACTACATCGTCCCATTGGTACAGTCGATATCATGAAACCCTGTACAGTAATTACACCATTATTTCTGACAGATCATAGACCTCCTGCGAGCAACAACCATAGCCTTACTCAATGGCAATTCGCTGAGCTTGTTGCTCGGGTGACGACTTGGGGAACGTCAGCGTCAGAAGGCCGTTCTCCATCTTAGCCTTCACATCTTCAGGCTACCCCGCTCGTATCAGCATCGACGTTTTTAAATGCCAATTTATTCGTGAGTGAGTGACATACCTTGATTCCAAGGGGAAGGTGCAGCGTCCTGGAGAACTTTCCGTAGTGACGCTCACGAATGGCGTATCCGCCGTCCTCGTGAGAGCTGGAGGTGGAAGACTCGCCGGATATGGTCAGGCGGTTGTGGTGGACGTCGATGGTGACATCCTCGGACTTGAGCCCTGGCAACTCGAGGGTTGCTGTCACGGTGTTGGACTCCTCGGATTCGTGGAGGTCAAGTCTAGGGAAATAATGAACGAACGAAAGCTGAGAGAATGAAGAAGGTCAACCTTGGACGGAATGAGTCAAGGCGCTGGGGGCGTGCACGCTGGGCAACCTCGGCAGAGGGCGCAGGAGGCCAGAAGCGGGCAGTGATTGCATCGTCAAAGAGACGGTCGAATTCGGTGAAGGGGTCGTAGTGGAATTGGATCGAGGACATGGTGATCTTGTGGTGTGTTCAAGTGCGGGTTGCGAGACTGCCAGTGAGGGTTCGACGAGGGAGTATTTATAAGTAGGGTGCATTCAGGTAGCCACTGGTCAGGTGCATGAAGTTGTCAGTTCTGTACGGTTCGAGAACATGGAATTACTCCGAGGATGGCGGGGAGCGGAACTGGCCGGGATGATAGAGTGGGTGTAGTGCATGATCTAGTTTGGATCCGGCGCTGGTCTTAGGCTGGTGACCAGCCTGTCTATGGAGTAAACTGCCGATATCATAGATAGGCTGGTCTGGCCCATGCCTGCCCCGAGTTTCGCTGGCACGGCGGTAGCGATAGCCCTTGACGAACCTGAGAGCTTTTGCAGGCTCGAAACCGCTGCACAGCCCTATAGTCCTCGAAGAAGAAGGGCGCCCGACGGTCGCAATCGACAGCCCAAGAGTCTCCTCCTCGTACAGAGCCCGTCAATGCTTCTGTCTGGCGTCGCGGTCTCTTTCAAACGTATGTTATTGATGTTTATTTGGAAACTGACCCGAAATGTTGCGACCGCCCCTCCAGGACTACTACGCAAGTGGAGAACACGAGTTCACTGGCCATAGCAGTTAGCTGCCGGCGACTCGTCTGTCATCATTGCCACGAACTTTGAAGTACTCGCCCTTCAAACAACTTTAAGCCATTGATTTACTTTCCAAAAATGGAACTTCAACGTGGCCCAAGGAAGGTACTCGAAACATATGGAATTGGCGAGATCTTGCTCTTGATATCCTGGACGTTGCATCGAAAGAATGTAACCATGGATCCTACCATTCAAGCAGGTCTGTCATATTTGTTTACATCTGGTCATAACCAGTTTTCACCGGGCGATGAACTGGCATCCAAACATGGCGGCTCAATATATTTGATATTATAATCGTAACCTGTTCCCGAGCAGGCTTCTAATAGACTCATGGTTACGGTACTCCTCGGACTAACTTTTCGTTGTAGGTATGATCCACACTGACTCCGATCAGCAAGAGTGGTAACGAGGCCTGGAGACAGAACTCTATCCAACAAGCCACGTTAATCCCACTAGCTGAGTTAATTGCCGTCGTTAGTAAACTCATCTTAAAGCTTTTCTGATCTACCGAACAGTATTCAGTTCCATTCCTTAACATTCAATCAGCAGAAAGCAGGTGTTACGTCGCGTTTCCGAGTGCTTTCGCGAGCCTACGCGAGGCTTAGCGAGGACTCTGATTGGACTGGACCACTCTTGTACGGCACTTTCCTGCCCATTGGCCACCCATCAAGCACTTGGGAAATCCTGATAGTCGGACCTACCAAACGGGCTTCAAACTAATAGTAACTTTGTAATTAAAATATTCCTTTCTAAACCAGATTTGACAACGCCCTCTGATACCAGGTGGCGTACAATGAAAGTTCTTAATGTTCACTGTTGCCGATTGCTTATCGCACCAATCATCGTAGTTCGGCCAGAAATTGACAATTTAAGGTAGCCTTGGAGTCTCTGGATATAAAAGCAAGGCAAGTGGCCCGCAGTTTCAATACGAACTGCAGCGCTCGACATGCAATTGGTAAGCAAACGGTTGAGATGGCTTTCGTTGATTAATTTACGTTCCTCACAGATTCAGGCTGCACGTGCAAATATTCGCTTGCTTCTCGAGCAGTGTAATGTTCCATATAAAGTGATCCCGTTCGACGAGGGCTTGTACCAGGAGTGTATCGACGAGGCAACGCGACGTGGGTACCCAGTCGATGGCGATGTCTTTCTGCGGACAGCCTTGCGAGTTGGGGTTGTCTATGCAGCAACCACTGGCGGGCATCTCCCACACCGCCCGACCCAGATATGGATTGCACTCTGCACGGCGTACGGCATCATTGTGGACGACATGGCCGACCGTTTCCCAGCAGAGATGCCGAATGTATATCTGTTCAATGATCGATTCATTAGGGGGGAACCGCAGGGGAGTGGCGTTCTGTACGCATTTGCAGATCTCGGTCGTCGGGCCTCGGAATTCTATCGTCCTATTGCCTCTCATTTGATCACTACATCGTTAATGAACGGCCTCACTGCTACTTTACTGGAGCACGAAATGAAATCCATGAAGGTATCACTGCCGAAATTATCCTCGCGAACATGCCACTGACGACGACGAATAGATCTCGAGTGCTGCACAACTATATCCCAATTACCACCGAATCATGAGCGGTGCCGGGGAAGCTTACGGATTCATGGCGTTCCCACGAGAGATCCCCGTACACGATTACATCCAGGCAAT
>JBBPRD010000177.1:0-18622 GCA_038092855.1 Boletus piedmontensis
GCGTCCGGCATTCGGTATGTGGTTGTGTCCGAGTTCCGAGCCGATTTCAGGTGCTTGTGTAGCAGTTCTCAACAGGTACATGTCCCTCAAGGCCTCTGCAAGCCTCAATACAATATCAACTTGGACATTCTGAAATGAGTTACGACCTTGGTAAAGCAGTTGGCTACAGGTCCGCTGATCAACCTGTTAAGCCCCCTCTGTTTTGTCTACTTCCTCTGATACGAACGCGTCCACCCTTATGATAGGTTTCGTGGACACGGAAGGATATCATCACATACGCACTGGGTGTTGGCGCAAAGAGGGATGATCTTTCTCTTGTATATGGTAAGCTACATGGACCAATGTTACATTCTCGCTCTTCTTGACCGGTCGCCTCGCAGAGCTTGGTACGTCTTGTCAGTTGACCTAGCATACACACCACGACGAAAGATTCATAGACAAGGCATGGGCTCCTTTGCCGACGTACCCCGTTGTGCTTGGATTGAAGGGTATGTCACTGAATATGTTTCGACCTAAATGAAAAAGTTTGGCAGCTATCCGATCTATGATGATCCCGAATAGGCATCAGCACTGATGTATCACTCTTTGGGAGCAAATTCGGCGCCGACTCCATCCCTGGGCTCCCTGAGCTCAAGTCTGACAGGGTGGTAGGCAAATTGACTTCACGCTTGCTTATCCATGCAACTGAAATATACCATTTGAACGTAGGTTCATGCTACCCAGAGTATCGAGGTCCTGAGGGACTTGCCAGTTGAAAGTGGACCAGGGTGGAAGCTCTCAAGCAGAATATGTGCTGTCCATGAAAATAGTGAGTGGTATGCCACTCTTGTGACCCATTCTCACTTTAATTTCAAGAGTCTGGCATCATCATCGAGCAGGAGTCGTCACTCATAGATCCCCAGGGTACAGTTTATGCCAAGCTCTTTGTAAGTATTTTGGTCCTCGCATGAATTCTTTCCTGTTACATCTGTTGTACCTTTCTATCCAGAGTTCTTCGTTCTATCTGGGTGCCAAAGCAAACGGCGACAAATTCTCCAAAGTAATCGCAGGTGCTCCCCAGGCAAAGGCAATTCCAAAGGACCGCAAACCAGACTGGGTGATCAGAGAGAAGACGACTCCGGAACAAGCACTTATCTACCGTCTCAGTGGAGACTACAACCCCCTTCACATCGGTAGATCTACCGCCGCTCAAGAGCCTTGGGGCTTATACTCACACAGCGTGCTATCTAGATCCTGCGGTGGGTAAGGCGCTGGGCTTTGGCGATGTCATCCTACATGGCTTGTCCTCGTTTGGATCTGTGGCTCGTGGTCTTATCCAGGAGGTTGCGAAAGGCGATACGCGCGCATTGAAAATGTTCGGCGTCCGTTTCACATCACCTGTCAAACCTGGCGATGAGCTGGAGACACAGGCATGGGAAGTAGGCTCTGGTCCTAATAGGACGACTGAAATCACGTTCATCACCAAGAATGTCACGTCAGGCAAGGTGAGTGCTGAACTCATGTACCATGCATCCCCCGCCTGATGGCAAATGTCCGTCAGATCGCTCTGGGTAACGGTGTTGCTTTCATCAAAAAAGCAGGCAAGAGTAAACTGTAGGATTGGTTTGTGCTTGATAAGGTGACTTTCGAAAGCTATTATTGCCTGGCGATGCCTATCGTATCGCTGTCCATTGTCCTCCATCGTTGTAAACCCCTCTTAGCACCCAAATCAGATGTGTAGCCATAACATTAGTCAATCCCATCTAACTTGGCCCTTAATATTCTGCCACGGTCAAGAATGGTGTCTGCCTCGAGATAACAGCCTTTGAGCCAACGATTTGCCTCTCCTTCAAGTGTTTTGCTGCTACCAGGGGGTCTATCCGTGAAAGCCGTGCGGGCATGAAGCACTCTCCGGTTGTCGAAGAGAACAGCCTCTCCTTCGCGCAGGGTGTATTCCACACGGTTAGCTGTGTCATCCAGTAGCGCAACGAACTTTCCGAGGGCCATGTAGAAAGAAGCCGGTGTTGAGTTCATGAGGGGTGCTTGGAACGGTGGTGAATAGTTAATATGCTTGATGGGTGGCTCGGAAGTAGACGTGTCATCGAGTAAGGCGTGCGCATCTAGCTCGATGGTTGGGTGTTCATAGTGCAGATGATGTCCGTCATTTATATAGTGGAAGGGAACACGTGTTGCCGCCAAGACGTCAAAGTCTGCTGGATGGGACTTTCTCAGCAATGAAGCTGCGTGAAGGGCGTCTACGAAAATTGAAGTACCACCCACGACACGGTTGCGCAAGCAGTGTAGGATCTGGTATCGTGGTGGGTGTTGGAAATAACTGTTGGAGAGCTTGAGAGTGTTCTCAATTGTCAAGTTGGGCCATAGACATACAGTAAATCCATATGCAAGCCGAGATCAAGATTAGTGTAAGCAATGTTACGGCTGTTACGAACGTTCTTTACGTCCCACAGTTCACCATAGAAGGTAGTACGTAACTCGCCAAATATGCTGGCTAGTCTTGGGAGTTCGCAGGTGTCATTGGAGGTTTGTTCGTTTGGCACATCTGTGACGAAGAGCAGGCCATACTTGGTGAGTTGGTCAATGGCACTGAGGAGGCAAGAAGGCTCGATGAGCCTCTTGTATGGAATATAAAGGTCCTGAGCTTGGGAGATCGACGACGCATTCCAAGGTATTTGTTCCGTATCCCGATGATATTCAAGTAGTTCTGATGGAGAAGAGTGACGTTCCAAGAAAGCAGTTTCATAGAATGATTCATGTTCGTCGGTCCACCGGATATGGACACCGCTGGCCGTGGTAGTCAAACCACCCGGAACAGGCCGGATGTCGACCGGAATGTCGGAGGATCTATGTAGTTTCTGTAACGTGGAAGGGTGAACACATGAAGGGCATTGGCATGAATCCCGCAGCCACAGATGCGAAAAGCTAGCCTTGCCGGGAATAGTCAATCGAGCGTCGTCAAACCTGAGATCGGATGAGAAATGTCTGGGATGTGGAAGTGGATAGTTTAATGTGCGCCGAATGATGGGAAGGAAGGAAAAGGTACGAGACATATTCGGGAATGCAGCGATAGCTTAACTCCGAAAGTAGTGCATCTCCGAGTTGACAATGCGGTTGTTTGGATCTAAAGCCTTTGCCAAACAACTGCTTACCCTTTTCGGAATTTGCGAACATTGGCTCGTGCGCTAATAGCTGGCAAGCGCAGAGAACATCGATGGTTAGTCGTTCGGATTCAGAAACATCATTCGTTTTGCTCGACGACGCTCGGCAAGAGGATGTAGGTCCTATACCAACGCCTGTCACGGAAAAGGTGATGCCTCCATCCATCCCATGAAGTCCTTCGCACTGACAAAGATGCAGGTTCATCCTTCCCATGCGCCAGACTACTCACCAGGATCAAGAACGACATACGCTCATGACTGGTCAGTGGTAGGTACAGGTGGAAAGATTGAGCGGCGAGGGCGTCATTTTGTTGACGCGTATGGACGCGTGTGTACTCTTCGAGGAGTCAATGTGTCTGGTTCCAGTAAAAGGTATGGAATGCCACCAATTGTCATAGCTTTATTGTACTGAAGGTTTTATATTGCATAGCCCAGTTGATCACGACCACGGCACGTTTCCTGCTAACCACCACTCAGTCACCTTCGTCGGTCGTCCATTCCCTCTCGAAGAAGCGCCTCAGCACTTTGCCCGTTTGAGAAGATGGGGTTTATCGTTCAGTAGGTCTGTTATCGCTTCAGGATTCGCAAACCTAATATCGGAGTCTAGTTCGTTTTCTTGTCACATGGGAAGCGACTGAACATGCTGGCCCGTAAGTCGTTGCTAAGACAGTGTTAATGACCCAACTGAACAATTTCAGGGGGATCTACGATATAGAATATTTGACGTATGTCAAGAAACTGTTGTCCTTACTCCCGGAATACGGTCTGTCTGCATTCGTCGTCGTTCATCAGGACGTCTGGTCGAGATACTCGGGGGGTTCTGGTGCACCTGCATGGACCCTTGAGAATATTGGATTCGACTTGCATGCCTTGGAGGAGTCTGGGGCTGCATGGCTCTTGGGCGTTAAAGGAGGTGGTCATGTCGAAGCAGAGCGTGGCATTTGGCCATGTGGCTACCAAAAACTTGCTGCTGCTACTATGGCGTAAGCCAGATCCTTGCAAGCAGTGACTCTTGCTCATTTTTAATCTCCCTAGGACATGTTTCTGGGCAGGTGATACATTTGCCCCGAAGCTCAAGGTCACAGCGCCAAATGGAGACATTAAATCTGTTCAACAGTACCTCCAAGATGCTTTCCTTGACATGTACGCGGTAGTCGTTCAAACGCTGGGTGGCTTGGAAGGAGTACTTGGATTTGAGGTAACTGCATTTCCCTTTCATACAACAAAACTGGGATATTGACCACTAGTAGATGATGAACGAACCACACAGAGGATATATAGATCTCCCTTCTCTCCATAAGTTTAATTACAACACGGACTTACACCTGTCTCACGTTCGTAAGTGGCCGTGTCCGGATTCCGCGAAGTAGATTAACGTACTTCTCCAGCTTCTGCATTCCAATCCTTTATGCTTGGTTCTGGATACCCTACTCTGGTTTCTCACTGGACTCGCTCGTATCCTATGCCCACTCGCATGACCTCCCATAACGTGCTGAACCCTGACCAACGTTCGGCATGGAGACTCGATGGCCCTACGCAAGGCAAATGCGTCTGGGAAATGCACGGCATCTGGGGATGGGATAAAACCAAAGGTGAAGGTATCGTCTTGCGCGAGAATTACTTTGTAAAACATCCTGTTAGCGGTCGCAAGGTACGACTTCCTTTCAGTGGTTTAGTTGGTACGGGATACTTCATAATTATTTGCAGGTTGATTGGTACACGGACTTCTACTATCCATTCTTGAAGCGCTGGGCGGAGCGTGTACACAGCGTCGTCCCAAGGGAAAAAATGCTCTTTGTGGAACCGATTCCTAACGAGGTACTGTGGTTCTAGCCTCATGTGAGTGTTTTGAAGATCTCTGACTTCTTTGTACAGTTCTGTCCACAGTCATGGACAAAAGAAAACCAAGTTCCTAATATGGTTTTTGCGCCGCATTGGTGAGGGAGCTGTCCAATGACTATACGGATTCATGTGTCCTCACCTGTCTTTAGGTATGACCTAGATACACTCTTCTCGAAGGCGTTCGGGGACTTTACTGTCAATGTGCAGGGGTTGTCACGCGTGAGAGATTTCCATGTCCACTTATTCACGAGCAAAATCCTCACTCGCTCTGCAGGGAATATTTCCCTTGAAGGCGTTCTATTGGGGTCAGAAAGGTGCTCGGGATAACTATTCCTTACAGATACGGAACATAATCAACACCGGATACAAAGCACTGGGCGAGATGCCTATTCTCATTGGGGAGTGCGGAATACCCATGGATATGAAGTACGTGTTCATTGGATATACATACTGTCTGAGCTCATTGTTATTAGCAACAAGGAAGCACTTACGACGGAAAGCTGGACTTTCCAATACCGTATGATGGATGCTCTTATGACTGCGCTAGAACGGTCCCTTGCCAGTTTCACGTATGCACCCCGAGTTCCACTGA
Source organism: Boletus piedmontensis (assembly GCA_038092855.1). Lineage (NCBI taxonomy): Eukaryota > Fungi > Basidiomycota > Agaricomycetes > Boletales > Boletaceae > Boletus > Boletus piedmontensis. The sequence goes on from JBBPRD010000177.1 coordinate 5,590, forward strand.
CACTGTTCTGCGGTCTTACATGCCGTCAGATTGTGGCACTACAACCCAGATAACACAGACATCCATGGTGATGATTGGAACGGCGAGAACTTTTCGTGGTTTAGCCGCCAACGTGCTCTTCCTCCCTCACTCTTAGACTTTGAGCAAACCTCTTTCACGCTTGACAATGGAGGACGTATTCTGCCATCCGTTGTGCGCCCATACCCAGCAAAGACCGCAGGGATACCCTCAAGATTCGATTACGAGATGAATACCGGGGAGTTTACATTTGAATGGACACTGACTGAGGAAAGCGCTTCGCGCGAGACCGAGATATATATCCCTTCGCTGATTTATCACGGTCGCAAGCTCGTTGTAGAGGGCCTCGCTCCCGATGACAAGTATGCGTACGATGAGTCTCGACAAACGCTTTTTGTGGTTCATGGCAATTCTTCACCTAGAACGACCCGGAAGATTAATGTTTCTGTGTCTCCCCCTCTCCGTGGCTACTTCTATGTCAATACCTTTTGGGGAGACTTTGGCGAACTCATTCTTTCTGGCTTTGTCGTTTTCATTGGCATATTTTTATTCATCAAGTTTGGGTTCTACATGTGATACCAGCCAAGGTAGTGTACGTGTACACAGTAGTTTGGTCCACATGCATGATTCCCAGAATGCAGTCTCTTGTCACTCCGGCTGTCGACCGGATCACTCGCTTCCAGTGTTGACACTCAGGATCAGTGTATATCAACGTAGTCAGGTTCTTGGCCCGGGCGCCGTACCAGGCCATCTGGGAATGTAAGCTCAGTTCTCTGCCAGGTTGCGTGCCTTGACAAAGTCATAAATGTCACAGAATGTCACAATAGGTCCCAAATTGCCGAGTTAAGTCGGCACAGAATGTTAAGAGGAGGGTCCTGGTAAACGTGCTATGTACAAGGATGAAAGTGTATGTATACGGACCATGATGAGCATGTAACGTCAAGTCATAAATATCGAGTAGAGGAGTTGCCTCTCGAACCAGCTTCTGCTGACAACCCGATTCTGGAACCCTCACATTTGAAGGAGTGCACCTGGTGCGACAGACTCTATTTGGCTCGCATCTTGAAATTACTCTTACCTTTGCCCTGCCACTCTTGGGCCTTGCGAGGAGTCCGATTTAAATGTGATATGCAGGACGGATGCTTATACAGAACAAGGACAGAACGCCGCCATCTCGGTGCGCGTTATTTTTATACGGAATGAGAGGTTGTCCCAGGACACGCCATATGGTCACAGTACAGTGGTGTCCGATCAATCTTACTTTCACGGAGCTCACATTGCACAGGAGATAGCATTTATAAAAGCTTGCATGCCGCCCCAACAGTGGGTTATATTCCACTTTCCGTCCCACGGGTTGCGTTCCGCCAGCAGAGATGCATCTCCAGTCGGTGTTTTCTTCGGTCGCCGCACTCGTTGTAGGTACGACTTTGGTTCACGCGGGGTCATGTCGCGACTCTAGCGAGTTGAGAACGAGACGGTTCGCATTTCGCTCCCAGATCCAGGATGACACGAATCTCCGCTATGTCGCAAACTCTGGGATCTGCGAGACGACGCCCGGTGTCACCCAGTATTCTGGTTACATTGATGTTGGGACGAATATGTCAATGGTCAGCACCACGTCGTGAGCTTGGGTAGTGCTGACACTTCAATATGATAGTGGTTCTGGTTCTTCGAGGCTCGCAACTCGCCCGAGACTGCGCCGTTTACGCTCTGGTAAGGGTCTCCCAGGACACGTCAATGCGAGGGTGCAATCTGATATTCTCACATGCAAGGTTGAATGGTGGCCCAGGATGCTCCTCTATGATTGGTCTCTTCCAAGGTTAGCTGCTATGTGATCGGGGATGTACTGAGTCATACACCGTCCATTTGCAGAGAACGGACCGTGCTTAGTGAATGCAGATGGAAACTCGACCTATCTCAACCCATACAGGTAAGAACACCACTCGATTACAAGTGGATGACATCTGAATAGGCAGGGAAGTTGGAACAACGTGAGCAACAGTGCGTGCTTCACAATTCGACTCTCAGGACGCGACTCATTCTCCCCTTCCAGTGATCTACATTGACCAGCCAATCGGCACCGGATTCTCTTATGGAACGGACACGGTCAATAGCACAGAGGGTGCCGCGCCGTTTGTGTGGAAAGCGTTCCAGGTACTTTTCGAGAGCCAGCTCTTCTCAACGTACGCGAGCCGCGAGTATGTGCCATTGGTGTCCCCTCTCTCCCGGAGTGTATTCAGAGCATATGATCAGGTTCATCTTTGCCACAGAAAGCTATGGTGGCCACTATGGACCCAGTTTCGTGACATACTTTGACGAACAGAACGCCTTGATTGACAGCGGTGTAATCGAGGGCGAACGTGTCGTCGTCAGTGCCCTCATGATCAACAAGTAAGCTATACCCCAGCGATTGCACATGCCCAGTAGTTGAATGAACCTTGCTGCAGTGGTTGGTACGATCCCTTGATCCAGAACATCGCCTATTATACTTTCGCAACCGACGCTCCGGGATACGGTCAACTTCAACCCGATGACGTGTTGGAGGGGATCTCAGACGCCCTCTACGGTCCCAACGGGTGTGTCGCGCAAGAGAAGGACTGCTACGCCGCTGGTGGCTCCACTGAGTCCAACAACATCTGTCGTCAGGCGGACGATTACTGTGTACGCAAGATGTTCGTATGTTTACAGATCCGTCACTTATGTCGGCACCATAAATCCAACAGATCAAGCACGTCTTCATTCCTGCAGTTGGAAACCGAGACTCTTATGATCTCAGGCAGAACTCCTCGGCACTGTTCCCCCCAGAATACTACTTGAATTACCTGAACAATCCGGAGGTTATGAGCGAGATCGGCGCTGAAACCACCTACCAAGAATGCCCCAATGCACCCTACGATCTGTTTGTGAAGACTGGAGATGTATGTCTTGATCGGGGCTCTTGACGCCGGATAGGTGCATCCGAACTAAGATATGCTCTATAGGACGCACGAACGTGGCTTCCTCAGCTCTCCGCGTTGGCGAATTCTAAACTGAAGATTCTCATTTGGGTATGCGAGCCCGATTATACCCCCCTTGATCCTGCTGAAACTTCATTCCACAACATAGGCTGGCGATGCTGATATCAAGTGCGTATGCATCTACAACTCCTTCTGGGCTTTTTCCCCCTGACGAACGGTCATTCCACAGCTGCAACTGGCTTGGTGTAGGGTCCTCGGGTTCTGCTCTTCCATCGTTCACTGAATGCCCCGCAGGGTCAAGCCTCCGTACTTGCCATGGACTGGTACGGCAACGACACACTTCACAACACCCCGCTCAGTAACATCACACTTGACGGCACGCCTATCGCTGCCGTCGCAAACGTGGACAACTTCAGCTTTGCGTACGTTCCATTTCATTTGTTCGTCCTAAATTCATGTTGATCCGATTCAAAATAGGAGGGTCTATGCCGCTGGTCATGAAGTGGTACGTCGTAGCTGACCCTCACAGGCGCGTAGCTCAAGCATTGCATTTACTGAGACAATATATTCTTTTAGCCTGCGTTCCAACCTGCGACAGCTTTAGCGATCTTTACCCAGGTCATTAACAAGGAGCCTCTTCACTCGGTGTAGAGGGCTGGAAGGTGTCAAGGGAGAACTTCACTGCCAAGAGGATGAGGGATCACATTGTCCAAATACGCTTATGGCGAAATATCCAAGCAAGCAAACATGTACCGAAAGAATACCCGATCAATATGAGCATCGCTTCCGCGTTTGGTGTGTACATTGTCTGAATCGACAGGTTGATGAGGCCCGTGGCGACGTTCGCCTGAACATCGCACTCTCTCAGAGACACTTCAGGAGATTTGGAGTGGGTTAGGAACTCACAACGAGGAAGATCACCAGCCCGTTCTTGTTTATGGCTTCGAGTAGAACAGGGGCGGACTTTGGTGTGGACGTTGTAGGATCCTCTTGCAGGATTCTTTTACCCGAGGGATCCAAAGGATCTTTTAGTTTCGAAACGCGAGTAGGGAAAAAGATCATATCCAGGATATAAAAGGCGAGGATGAATGACGTGTTGAAGGCGACGATCCAGAGAATGTACGGCAAGTTGGCCTGTTTCGGGAAGAAAAAAAAAACACGTAGAATGTAAACAGGCTTGCTTGGATGCATCGCAGAGCAGGAATACCAACCATCCTTCGTGAGACCTCCAGACCATGTCTCACAAGTGCCAGCAAGGCCCACCACACCAGGGCATACGAAAAGAGTTCGATGGTAGTCTTGGCATGTTGTCTAGGGGCAGAGGGATCCAGCTTTGTGAGACGCTGGGAGTGGTGGCCACCTTCAAATAAAATAACTTGCTGTTTGCGGAAGAAGGATGGCGAAGGTGGAAGGATGATCGTGCCAAGAGAAAGACCCATGATATGAAGCGAGAGGTAGCCTGAGAACATTAGCCTTGGTAGTAGAGTGGTTCCGGGTACCTTTCTTACCCAAGAGTGAAATCAGTCCCTCCTTGTTTGCGTAAATGACATTGCTTCGAGGGGCATTGAGGAGGAAGTCTTCCAACCGCAAAAATGACAGTGCGAATTGATGCACTGTAAAATGTTAGGTTGAACAGGTCACTCCAGGAGATATAACTTACAAACACCGATCCAGATACCTAATAATGATATAGGCATGTATCTGATGATCGGATGGAGGGCCACTTCTGCGACGGGCAAAATAGCAAGCGTCAAGAAAAAGTTCCAATGCACCCCGTATTCGGTGACGTGTTCCTGGATACGAATGAGTTCGTAAACGCAAGTGATGATAACGGAGCCGCCATACAGGGTATTCCGTTCCCTTCACGAGTAATACTCGAACTACGCCTAACGCAACGATCGGCAAAATCTTTTTGATTATCCGGTATAATTTTAGTTTCACATCCGCATGCAACTGGGATGGATCCTTGATGAGGGGTATCGCAGAAACGATGCCTTGAGAGAAAACAAATGATCCAACCCCGCAATCCATCTAGCCCGACGGGATCGAGAAAGCTCCAACGACATGTATGCAAAACGACAACACGCACCAGAGACACACCATACGTTTCACACTTTGCAAGTGAACGTGGGAAGACAGGAAAGTCGATGGCGAGAATAGAAAACACCGTTATTAGCATCATGTTGGCGCGGTATGTTGTGAGCGCTGGAAGGGGTGTCGGTGTCGATAGTGCAGGACCATCGATGGCACCACCATCTCGCGCAGTCACGCTTGGCTGCGTCTCGTTTGACTTCGAAGGTAAAGGTGTTCCACTTTCGATCGGAGGGAGGAGAAGCAAGACGCAGGTTGGAACCAGAAGAAGCACCGAGAGTACCCCGGGTGCATCGGCGTAGACCGTCAACGCAAATGACAATGGTAGGACCAACACCAGCCATTCAAGAATGAATGGCATAGAACGAAATACGGTCAGGCGCGTTCGCAGGGCGGAATGTAGAGTTATCGATGCCTTGTGACCTTGAGCAACAGAACTTCCGACAAGTCGCACTGAACTCACCAGTCCGACTGCTGAGATGAGGTTGACGTGGAATACAGATGAGCCTGTCATCCCGGAGACAAACGCCTCCTTCGAGACCTTGTAATTATCGTCCATCTGGCCTGAGTTCATCCCCCATGAAGAAGCTAAACCTGGTGGGTTCGGTGTATTTGAACGCGACTAGATTTTCAAACCACGTGACCGACGATAATGAGCAAAGCCGGACCTGCCATCATCGTCACTCCTTTTCATATACCGATATACGACAGTTACTCGCTAAATACTTAGCTAGTTTCCCTCAAGAAAAAGTCTGCACCGGTCCGACAAAACTATAGCGACCCCAAGTGAACCAATTCACAACAACGATAACAGCGACTGCACCGACAGCCAAGATCGCGTAGTTCATGTTCAACTCGTTGACAGGATATGACGTGGGCAACACGAAAAGCACGCAGATAAATGAGCTGAACTGTCCAGAGAGTTAGAAAAGGTGGGACAGGAAGGACTTGATCAGACTAACTAGAAAGCTCACGAGGTTGATGGGCCATGACCATTTTCCCAAATTAAAAGGACCAGGATCTGGGAGTCTGGTACGATTGTCAGTATTCAGCACTTCCATGACCCAGATTATGCTCACGAGTCCGGCCAAAACACCCGGATGATAATGGGTTGTAGGTAACTGAGCATCACGGATATCGCCGCAGAGGATATCATTGCGTTAAACTGTGGAATAAATAATCGATTCGATAGGCAAGTGAGATAGTGCATGTACGCACAGCAACGGCTGAGCCCACATAGGCACACGAAAGGATGCACCCTACGAGGACAGACGTCCACACACCCCAATAAGGAGCTTGAAAACGATTGAGAGCCATGAACTTTTCTTTCGCGGGAAATGCATTGTCTCTTGCAAGAGCGTAAAACAGCCTTGAGCTTGCAGTAAACGCAGTGATCGATGCTGTTGCCTGCGCAAGCGTGACGACCACAAGACACACAATGGTGAGTCTCGGTCCGACCGCATCATAGAACAACTGTGCGATTGGTATAGCGTAGGTCGTCGCCTGCACACTACTAATGCTCTGCACCGAGAAGAGGAGAGCGAGCATGTATGCGAGACCAATAAACCATGAACCTGCAATGCTTCCTACAACAGCGAGAGGTGCGAGGATCTCGGCGCGTTTTGCTTCCTCGGCGAGTTGAGCAGCTGTCTCGCAACCTTCTAGGGTATAAATAGCCTTGTGTTCACTCAGATATAGTAAATCTTCGAAAAAATGAGATGACATTTACCTGGAGAAAACCTAAGAGGACGACAAAGCCTCTCGAGCCCCACCCAGTGTAACTGCGATCGTTGGATGAAGACCGACGTACCACGCATTCAATTATCCTACTTACTTTTCGTAGTTAGTGAATACAAAGGAGGCCGAGTTCTTACGAAATATCAGCTGACTGCTTGTTCGCACAACGGAGTACTGACCTTCACGGGAGCCTTCACAAGGAGTGTTATCACAAGCACAAATGTGCCTCCAAACGTCCACCAAACATTGAAAGTACTCATTCGCCCAATGGCTTTCGTTCCAATTGTGTTGACTACGCCCGAGGTAATATTGACAGCCCAAGCTATCGCAGCGATTTCAACACGGGACAAGGATCGACCTTGACCAACTTCTGCCATTGAAGCGATGTACAATGCCACGCTGATCTCGTAGTTGGAGGAGTAATGGTCGCAATAGCGCCAAACTCACCTGAGGTTTCCGGCAGTACCGGTGAAGACCATTGCAATGGAGTATATCCATCCTGTACAGACTAGACTGGGTTGAATCTGCAGTTTATCAAAGGGTCCATTCACACGCACACCCGAGAATAGGTATGTTGGGCTTCATCTTGCAGACCCAGAAGTAAAGGCCGCCTAAAGTTGGACTAGCGAGGATCCATGAGTTTGCAGGTGTAAAACTCGTCGAAACTCTCACTATGAGCTACAAATTTCTGCTAGACTGAGGGCGATGAGAAGCATGAAGAAGCTGCATATCTACCATGCCAGTGGCGGGATACTTTATCAGACTGAGGAAACGCGAATCGGAACGAGATCTTACTCACGTTCCATCCCCAGAACAACCCAAGTGGGCCTCCAGAGAACAATCCTGTTTGAAAGGCACTACTCATCCCAGTGAGGATCCCAATAGCGCAGAATGATATGCCCAACACCCCAAACAGCGACATTTCACGCCGAAATTCGGGTTTATACCCGAGATCGAGGAGACGTTGGTCCGAGGTATCAACATTATCCTTGTTGGTATTAGTGATCTCCTCGATCTTCTCTGAACTTGCGTTTTTGTGAACCGTCGACATGGGGGGACGTGAAGAAATGACGTTGTGCAGGGTGCTCGGTTATGTGTCGAGCTATATCGTGAGACCTAAGGGGGTAAGGAAGTGATCATGGGGACGATTGTGGGACAACGGATGAATTACAATGAACTTCTGAAGGGAAGAAGTTGGAGATAAGTCCAAGGAGGCCATGTACGTGATCAGTTAGTAAGTGATAAGCAGTCCACGTGAGGCACGGTGGAACTCGTCGAAGTGAGGAACCTGAAAACCTTGTCTGGCTATAAAGTCAGTCTGCGAGGTGCATGGTACGTACTGTGTTGTTGGGTGAGTGAACCTAGTATGTTAGTTGATCAGTAGGTTCGCCTCTCCACCCGAAGATGTCGAGTCCACGGGAATCGGACCGAATGGCCACTGAGGATTTTTGAAACTCGCCCCCAGCGACGAATCAAACTTCCCGCGAGCATAATGAGCTCGTGTACAAAGATCGCCTGTATGAAATCAGCCGCACTCCAAAGGGCGACAAGAACAATCATCATCCAGAGACTCTGACCAGCTGGCTGTGCCTAAACGATTTTGCGATGGACGAGGTGTATAAAAATCGCACGGATTTATAATAAACCGGGTGGGAATGAGCATTGCAGAAGGGTTGATAGTCTACGCGCATACGTAGATTATGCACATGAAAGCTGTCCGGTCAAGTATCATGACAATGTCTGGCGCTGTGCCTCCGTATTACTCGGCGTAAAGGGCGGGTCGATTAACTGGTACTCAGTAAATATGATACGCGGTGACTCGTGTGACAAAAAAGCTAACACAAAACACATGAATGGCAAGGAGGATGAATAGAAGTGACTACGCACCATACCAGCATGAAAGCCGAATAGGAGGAACTCAAAGATAGATAAAGGCAGATCCGGGCAGCAACCACAATTATTTGATTCTTGACAGCGTTTCAGATCTCCTCAAGGGTGACACAGCCAACATCATCATGCCCGCGCTCATGGATAGCTACGAGGCTCACCAAACGACGCGCCCCTCCTCCGCTCTTCCAAGAGCGACTTCTATACCAACAGAGAACTCTGACCCGGCCTGTTCAAACACAACCTCTTTGCCTGACCTTCCGAGGACGCTTGCATTCATGCTTTTCTTGCTAACCAGGGTGGGTGAGTGGACGTGTGCATACCTAGGATATCGTTCGTGTGGCGCCGGAGTCGCTGATATCACCAATGGGCCCTCGGGAGGAGGCGACGCATAAGCTCGCGTCAAGTCTTCACAGTGTTCATCCTTATGATTAAAAGAAGTGCGACGGGTCTTGTTCGTGCTAAAATAGGACCTCGGCGTGGGCAACGAGACCGCCCTGGGTCTTGGAACGAATGGAGGATTGGAAATGAGTGGAGGTCGGGACGACGACTGTGGCGATGGGAAAATGGATAAGGACGACAATGGCTGCAATAACAACGCAGAAGCATCTAATCTCGACCCTTCGTCGTTCACTACAGTGGAAGCATCTCCACCGACAGCAGCTTGATTATATGGTGGTGGGGTGCTGCACCGGAACATCGGAAGGACGTGGGACGAAGGTGTCGAAGGCGTAGGGGAAATCACATACATGCTCGTCGTACGCTTGCGCGGCTGCGACGAACAGAAGTAAAAAGGATCATTCTCGTTTTCTGCGGGTCCCTCTATGAGATCACGTTCGGGTTCCTCAGCTGAAACAGTGAAGGGCACAGCCTGCGGAAAACCAACGGCATTGACCTGGACGGGCTTGAACGAATCTTCATTGTCGTCCTCGCACACAGGAAATAACTTCGTAACGCTGTCAGCAAAGGTCACTCTTGATGACCTCTTGCCCTTTATCGTTTCCGTGCCATAGGCTGAGTTGAGGATACCATACTTGCTGGGAGTAGGTTTCTGTCTGTCCTCTGCAACCCAGGAGTACATCGCAAGTGGCGAGCTCCGCACAGGTATTCCAAGAGACAAACCAGTGGGCACAATTGGTCCGTGCACCTGCGGAGTTCCCGTCAATCGAGGGGTGAGACCAAGAGGCCTCATTGTTGACGCAAACGTCGAGAAACTGTTGGTCCACACCTTCAGCGTGGAGCGAGAGGTGGGATATGGAGCAGAAATCCTGATGCCTGAGCTCCAGGCGCGCCGTTTTGCTTTGACTTCGAGGGACCTCTCCGTTTCAGCGTCCAACCAACCATTCTTTTCTCCAATCGACGTCGCTCTGACAAGACTCCACCCCTCCTCGCGAGCTCGGCTTCGGACGATTTCGAGTGCGGTGCAAATACGCTCCAGATAGGCAACGCGTGAGGCAATAAACTCGTCGGCTTGTGTATCTCTACAGTCAGAATTGTGTGCGCTCGAAGGGAATGTGGAAGACGTTAGAGGGTGTAATGCCTGTCCAAGCGTTGAAGATGCGTTCGAATATTGGGCTGAAGCGTTTCGAGAACGAGGGCGAAACGAACTGACTCTGGACACCAAAGGTGACTGGGGAGCAGAGCAAGTTGCATGCTGAGCTGAACTCTGCAGTCTCCCTGCAGGCGGAACCAGAAGATCTTCTCCATCCTCGGGAGTCCGGACAGATGTCTGACTGTCATCTGACTCCTCATCGTCATTAACATCGGAAGGGGTAAGAGGACACCTCGACACGTCAAAGGCCGTGTCTGCCAGTCTATTGTCATCGTCATCGCGGCAATCAAGGCGAAAATCCGCCGGATATAGATGCCTGTCCTCAGAACTTGATGAGAGGTTATACATGCCAAGGGTACCATGACGTCCCATACGACTGAGCTCGAGTGTAAGTCGTTCGTTATCGTCCCAGTCGTCACCGACAGTGAAATGTTCTTCAAGAAGGTTGTCATTATGGCCGGTGTACTCAACTGAAAAAAGATCAGCCTCGTTGGAGCTGGGATATCGAACACCCCATTCATCCGCTGCAACATTGACTGAGTTGCAAACTTTGGAGATACAAAACTTCCTTACCTTGCTCTCGGCGGGGATAGACGACTCGATCGGTGTCTTCCGCACTCAACATATCCGGGAACGGGGATGGAGCACGGCAACGCCACTGCTCTGTCTCGCAGTCGTCCCCGCGGTCCCCAAAGTCAAAAGCATTTCTGCCCTCACTTTGAGTCCTCCTGTGCCCGCCTGCCCTGGTACTGCTGACACCAAACCCATGAGACTTGTCTATCTCGATGGATTCTATTTCAGCCCGATATTTACTGGCCAAAGCAATCAAGGTCCATTCAGCATACCCAGCGGCAGGTAGGTGTTGAGGTGTCAGAGCTGATATGACATAGCGTCTCCAGACATCAATGAGAGTTGCTCGTGCCCGCTGGCGAAAAATCTCTGGATCAGGTCGCGCTGAAGCAGAGCCGGTCTGTTGGGAAGAAATTAGAGAAGTCGAAGTACCGGCAACAGGGAGGGGAGGAAGTGGGGCCGGCGGTGGCACACTGGAGCGCCGAGGGGGTGACGACAATGAAAACGACTTGGGAACCAACGATCTGTTGATCCGAGAATTAAAAGAGAGGTCAATTCTTTCGAAGGGATGAACTTACGATATCAATGAAAACAAAAGAGACCGTTGCCTCTTGTGTCTCCCCAATTTTGGAGACTTCGTAGAAGCACCCCCAGACGGGAGATCCTCTGCGCTACCAGCCGTGCTCCCAGGACAGACGCTGCCTTCCATGCTGTTTCGCTGGCTTTCAGACTCGCTGCAGCCTTTAACATCGACAACGACGCCCGACAACATTCGAACACAGTCCGAATTCATAGGGATGATCGTGACTCGTCCATCGACGAACTTGACCTCAATCTCCTTTTGTGAGATGTCCATAGACACCTCACAGACGCGAGCGACCAACCCTACTGCTCGATCAAGCATGTGGATGCTCGACGGGGGCTCGAGGTACAGAATGGAAGTCAGGATTTGCAACTGTGACGACCACGCAGCAGGAATGGTCGCGCCGGGGCCAAGATCATGCAGAGGAAGGACACTGGGGAATGTCAGGCCGTAAAGAATTGTGGGGTGAGGCGATGGTGGGATGAGACGGATTCGCATCGCGTAGAGGCATGCAACACTGGATTAAGAGACGAAGTAGTATAAAGTCTAAAGGGAGAAAGGAGAGATTAATAGGTGTAGCTCGTGGACGTCGTTGACGTCCAGCACAAAGGGCAATTGGCCGCTCGCCTGTTGGTTTTCACTGGCCATAATACGTGAGTTTACGTCAACTTTTTTTTTACCGGACATTGAGGTTGTGTGTGCCCCGCTTCTCCAATGTGAGCCAGGCGAATGGCACGCGAGGGATAGCAAGATCATCAGCCTAGGGCACAAAAGCTGGTAAATGGTATCAAGCTCGTTCAACTCGTTGGAGCAGTGTTGTCACACGTCACAAAGTGTTTCAAGGAAAAGTACGGAACACGCAGGACACAGCACATGGAATCTGGAAGGACATCCAACGCTCCATAGAACGTCGCCACGTTAAATTCATATCCAGCAACCCGAACCACTCCATCCTGTGCAGCAGATCCGACTCGCTGCAGGGGTTCAGATTGACGCCAGACACGTTCAGACGATCGAAACGTTCGACACAGGGATGGCACGTGTTGGCGCTGCATTACTCCCGTTAACCGTAATGCTCGACTGTGGGTCACAGTAGAAGAGAGGGGAAGAAGTCGGATAGGGCACCGCATTTGGAGCGTTCCTGGCACATTCATAGTGAAATCGCAGCACGCAGAACAAGTGAGGCACGATGACAAACCTACAGTGCATCAGTTCCACCAGCACCATTTATACCAAACAACGGATGTGTGTAGGGTTATTGCATACCTCAAAAAGCCTTCCTGTCTCCTTGTAACCCATCGCTACTTTGCTTTCCCTGTTGGCACCATGGGTGCAAACCATAGTCAGCCCAAGGATCACAAGGAAGAGCGCAAGGTGAAGCGCTCTCCGACGCTGCAAACGCTGCTTGGCAAGACTTCGTCGCGGCTGAACCTGCTCGGTCTGGGTAGGCGGTCGCCGCAGCCCCCAGCGACGCCAGTGACACCGCAAGCGGTCATGGTGGTCCAGCTCGCCACTGAAGAGAGCACAGCATCCCCGGAGGCGTCGGTGGCGGACCCGGAGGATCGGCCGGAGGTGGCCGGTGAGGCGAGTTCATTTCCCTTCTTTATCTGGACGCGGGCCTGATTGCGCGCTCTGCTG
>JBBPRD010000178.1:0-18600 GCA_038092855.1 Boletus piedmontensis
CGGCGCGCTGTGCAACAGAGATTCTGAAAGACTTTTGTGGCGCGGAAGCAGGCATTGTCAAGGGAGCAGGCCCCGACGCAGACTCCTGAACCGTCGGGGCAGGAGGTGGAGCAAAATTGGGTGCTGGCCGCGGTGGCGGCATTGAACGCCGTTTAGTTGTTCCGATATGTACTACACGTGACGAGCCAAGAACGGACATCGACATCGGCCTCGAAGACGCCCCGTTACCAACAACCGATCCCAACGATGAAGGGAAAGACTCGCCACGAAAGGGCACCGGCCCCTGAGACCGACCTTGCGAGTCGGTGGTATCTGTTGAACTAGCGCTGTGTGCCGAGGAACTAGAAGCGCGTTTCCAAAATGTGGGCGACAACGAGGAACCACTCCTGGGGCTAATTCGAGCCTGAGAGAGTGAATTAGAAGACGAACCACTAGAGGATCGATCAGCGGCATAGGTAATTGGTATAGATATGCTCGATTCCACCGAGGTACGATGGTTTTTCTCCGATGTAGACGGAATGGAAGGCGGAGGTCCTGAAGGCGGCGTGAGCTGCTTCGGAAGTGGAACACCTTGGCGAGACCATCTTTTGGCGACAGCAGTGCTTTGCACTTGCTTATCCGTGGATGCGGACCCACCCCCGGGGGATGAAGAATTGACAATCCCGTCTCCCAAAAGAGTCGGTGTCACCTCATTGCTCTGCTCGCGACCAAGCACTTCACCAACACACGGGGGCGGTGCCTCAAAGCCCGAATTCGGAGAGAAAGACCCTGGCTGTCTACCTGAAAAGCTAGACGAGTCAAGGGACGCAGGCGAAGCTCCCCTCGGCGTAAGATCACCAGAGTCAGTCGACCGAATTCCAAAGTTCCCTGCTACACTGCGATTGCCGCTAGCTTGCTTGTACATTCCCCGCGACTCATGTAGAAACGCGGCGGGAATAGTGGGGACAGCATGCTTGCATTTCCTGGGAGGTGGCTGAAGAGATAACGTCAATGTGCCTTGGCGTGAGAGGGAAGGAATAGGTGGGGTGCTTGAGCCTGGGGGTGTACTGGAGGACCTGGTCCCCAGAATGGCAGTCGATGATTCTGGTGCATCGCGCTCCTTGGATATCTTTAAATCCGATGCAGCGATGACAACCGGTGCGTTGTTTGATCGCAGACTCGGAGCAGGCGAACTTTGTCCCGGTACGTGTGGAGGTGGCAGAGTCAGTGACTGAGAGGGGGAAGAATTGGAATCTGCGGAAGATTTGGTGCGAAGCATGGTGAGAAGACTGGTGCCCAGCGCGCCAAAGGAGTCTTCTGCATGCCCAGGTGGATAGGCAAGGGCAGGTGAGCCCTCAACGGAAGGTGAGCGAGACCGCGTTCCCGAGAAGACTCCTTTCATGGCAGTGGTGGGTGACGGCGACGACGGGATGTTTATCCTCAGGGAACGAAGCGATGGAGGAGGGGAAGGCGAGGTCGGTAGTGGCGGTGACGGGGGCGAAATAGCAGTCGAGGGTTTGGATGGCTGGGTTGGTATAATTCCCTGCAGACGCATTGAGAGCATAACATCCATATCACCCTTTGGCTCATGTCCTCCATCCATCCGCGCCGGAATGTCGAGACCAGCCCGCACAGCCCTACATCACCTGTTAGAACCCTGGGTAACCGCAAACTTGACAAGCTATACCTCTGGGTCAATACCGCGCTCTTGATCGCCGCAATCCAACGCTGCGCCTCCGCAGGGTCCGTGATCTGCAAAAACCACATGGTACGCAAATTCTCCTCCCTTATTGCCCCGTTCCCTTTCGTAGAAACGTCCTTTCCTGCGAATTTGACCACACGACCCCTCCCACCGACCGCTTCTTCAGCAACAAAAATGACGCTATCTTCAGTGACTTCTAATCTCTCAACCTCCTTATCATCTTTTGAGGCACCTTTAAACAGATGGACGTGGGTCTTCTGACTCACAGGATGTGATGTGAGCACGATTGTACGGGGTTTCCACTGTTTTGCAAGTGCGTAAACGAGCAGCGAGGAGGGCGGAACAAACTTTGGCAATGTCGCAGACAATTCTGTGAAGGGGCGGAGTGCAGCCAATGTTGTAGGAAATGGCGGTATGCGGGCAGGTTGAAGCGGACTTTGAGGGGAATCTAGGGATGAGCGACGTGCCGACGTGCACGACTGGTGCAGAAGCTCTGGATCGAGCCCAATCGACTGCGCGGCCACATCCCGCAGCCGTTCGCGCTCCTCATGCTCGTAGTCTCCGTGTGCAGTTGTACCATCAACCGTTGAGGTGACAGTTGTATTGTTACGGGCATTGATCTCGATGACTCCTGGCATAATGTTACTTGTGTGGGGTGCGGAGTGAGAGCTTGGTTTCTTTCGAGAGACAGAACCAATTTTCTTACGAAGACCGAGAGCGTCGGAGGCAGCTGACAGGAAACTCGTACGATGCCTGGACGGAAGGGACGAGTACTGTTGAAAGTGCGAACGCAGAGAAACAGAAGGTGAAGAGTCGTATATAGTGGCTGAGGGGGATGAACCGGAACATTTGGAGCCAAGGCTATCGGGATCTTTACAAAAAAGAGGGAGAGGAGAGAGCATTGAGTGAGTCTCGGGGAAACTAGGATCGGAGACACTAGATATCTGCTCTGTCGTCGTGCGGGAGCGTTCGCCGGCGCGTGAGACGATAGAACATGAGCATGAGCGCTCTGAAGCTATTGCCTCCGCGCAGGTTCGCTTGAGACGGAGACAGAAAGTAGACACTCACTGTGATTATATCTGCACCCAAAGCCCAAAGGGCCCGAGTCCGTGTTACCGAGCGAACGGTCCCTGTCGTTCATTCTGGGGCTTGGAGTTTGCGCACTGACGAACGTAGCATTGCTCGTGTTGGTCGCATGAGAGAGCCAAGACTGGTGGGAGAGTGAGAGGGGCATGTCAGAGGAAGAGGAAGAGGGGATGGACGGGGAATGACGGGAGCTGGTGGTCGGACGGTGGTGGTGGTAAAGCTGGCAAGAGACGAGTCAGATATGAGCAGAGTTGTTGGCATCATCAGAGGCAGTGAACTAGCCACCACACGAAGAAAAGGTGCGGAGGGTGTACTTTAGGGTGTCGGATCACCCAACAACGCGACGAGCACGCAAAATAAATGGTGCCAGGTAGTTGAATCGACCGCACACTTATTCTTCGTGGGACAGCTCGGGATGGATAGGAACACGGCGAATTGAATACTTGCCTTCAAGTCGGTCCACTCGCCATCGACGAGCTCGTCCGAGAGACTGCCCTCGTACTGCATATCGAGCTTTGGTTTGGGGGGGAACGAGAACTTGAGGCCCGGCGCCATCGTTGCAGCTGCAACGGGCTCGAACGGGAAGCACTTGATTCGGTTGTCACGCCAAGTATTAAAATCTCGACATGGCCAACGTCAACGTCAATGTCACCCCCCTCTTTTCGACTCAATGTTCCTAGTCCCACTTCAGTCACGGTCTTTTTTTTTTTCTGCGCCTGACGTGCCCAGCGCTGTCTGCACGACTGCAGACGACAACCGTCCAGGCCTGCCAGGTCTCACATTTCGCGTGTTTCACAACGCGCCCACGTTCTCTCGGGCACCCGTCATGCCAGGAAGGGCTAGTAGTTACGTTCTTTCCCGTCCATTGGCGATTGAATGCTGATTTGAATGATAACAACGTGGATCACATCACTTGAAATGGAGTCCCCCTAGATCTAAGAGATGTGACCTTGTTGAATAGCGAGAATAAATATCCACAGAATATCGAGAAATACAAACGTACGTGCACAGGAATAATGCAACGTGTATTCTACTTGTAGGGATATACAATTCCAGCTGCCAGAGGATGGCGGAAATATCAAAATATCAGAATATGATCGATTCTGGTCGACAGTACCGGCTACCCTGGTCTTCCAGCACTCCGTTTATATGTCCCATATGGACCGACAGTGCCAGGCGCTCCACCTAACATCTTCTTTTGAATCGTTGCTTCATTCTGTCGTGGAATCGATGGTCTCTGTTCATCAACCGGATTGGCTCCTCCTGATCCAGTTCCCGTGAAATATTCAGGCTCCCGAACATCAAAGCCAAGCAGACGTCTTAGAACGGCATTTTCACGCTCTAGACGCGAAAGTTCGCACTCTCGTTCCAAGGCCCAGTCGTCTTCCTCTCTCTCTCCGAAATCAAAATCATCCAACGGTGAGTGGTTGCTTTCAGGAGATGGGCTTGAAGACGATGGGCAAGGGACATCTTCCCCATTGAGAACACGCAAGAGTGAACGTAACGTCGCGGATATCCGTCCCAGGGAAATTGATTCTGCCGTGGCCGATGAAAGTGCGCAAAGCAGATTCTCGGACTCCTTGGCGAGGAGCCTCGCTTCATATTCACGAATCAATGTCAGCTCGTGTTCCTGGACATCCCGCTGCACAAAGAGGTGAGATCACGCATCGCATGCGGCAAGGGAGCAAATGACATACAGCCCTCGTGCGGAAAGCACCCATAACAGTCTCCAATGTCTGCTCGTACTCCTTGATGAGGACACCCAGTTGTTTGTTGTCGTGCAGCAGACCCCGGTTCTCTGCCACAAGAGATGCATTCATGCGTTCGAGTTCAGCATCATACACATCTACAGCCATAATTGCTTGTAAGTCAGGAATATTACACGTCTTCGTTCACACGCGTACCTTGAGACTTGTCGAGATTGAACCTGTAGATAATTAACATGTATATGCGTGATCGCCCCCCCAGTTTGAACGCACCTCCTCAACACAAAGCCGGTTTGAGAGTGAGCAGCTTGAGTCTGCGGATGTCAACTTAGTGTCGATAAAGGCCGGTGGGCAAGGTACAGACCTTGACAGCCCCTGCGGAAGTATGGAGTCCTATAGAAAGAGATCTATTTTGTGCAAGCTGTTCCGAGAGTTCTTGAATAGTATTCAAGAGTTGGACGAGCTCAGACTCGCCAGTATTGTCGAGGATGGTCATCGCATGTCTCTGAGGCAGCCGCAATGCGACCCAAATTTGCTCACGCGTGGGCGCTCGCCTAACACACTAGTGTGGACTCTGACCACCACCAAACTGGGACCACAAAGCGATGGTCGAATTACTTCAAACACCCACCTATTGTCCTCAGTGGACTTGTGGGCTGTCCTTGGCATCGGCGCGAATATATATGAGAGAGCCCCGTCTGCATTGGTCGCTATGATCTCTTATCACCCATGGCTTCTCTGTACAACTCTCATTGCCTGGCGCGCATGAAAGCTGCACGTCCACGGCTACTCCGGCTTGTACGCAACGCGAAAACTGAAAGCATCTACAGCAACGAGCCTGCGCCGCCTACTTCATGTATTCTTGACTTTGGTGCCGCGGTCCCACAGTTCGACCTGGAGAAGACCTTCCCGGCTATCTTGGCACCATTCTCGCTCCTTTCCAGGATTCCCGAATCACAGGATATCGATGCGTTACGCGCGCTTGCCCCTGTATTCTCTCATTGCCTTGATTCAATCTTGCACTCCATGGCCCATCTTCCCGAGCACGTACCTACCAGTCCAAAGTACCATCTTGCATTGAGTGGGGTTAACTTCTCAAAAGATATGTTCTTGGGTCACGTTAGTCGTATACCGCTACATGGCCGATCGTCATCTCGTCAGGAGGCGATCTACGTCGCCATGCAGCTTCTCGGCATGACAATGACAAGTCTCAAGGGTTTTTTGAATGCTGCCGCCTACGAAGTTGCGCAGTCAAAGCCTTTACCACAAATACCTATCGAGGACAATCTTGCCCAAGGGGAATTCAAGGCGTTGGCTTCACTCTCACATTCCTCCGTCGAGAGCCGCCAACTTGATTCGAAGGCGGACACTTTTAAATCACTTTCGACGGACACACTCGTTCAATCGCAAAAATCCAAAGTTTCTGCGTTGCTCAAGCCCCTTTCTCTTCGCTACAGGTTGAAAAGGAAGCCATCTCACCTGGACTTGGCTGGTCTCAAGTCTCCCGCTTCTAGCACACTGGTCAACAGCGACTCGGACGACTTAGCGTGTGGTTATGTGCACGTTTCCATCAACATTCGTAACTCGTTGGCGCAATTTCCCGTTCCCTTCGATCCGACTGTTTGCAAAATATCCCACCCCGAAGATGTTACAGAACTGTGGAAAGATCGCAACGGGCTGGCTCAGCTTGCATCTCTCAAAGCCCTCGTGCGGTATATAACAAGTCCCGACGCCGACAGCGACGCGGAGATTGTTGACGTGTTCTTCTTATGTTTTCGCTTTTTCTCGAGTCCTAAAGAGACGTTCTATGCTCTCGTTGCCAGATACGACGAAAATCTAGCCTGTCAATCTCCTTCCATGGCGCGGTCACATTCTATGCAGGTTAAGATGCGCGTTGCGAGGCTGCTGCACCTCTGGGTGGACCTTCATTGGCGAGCGGAGGATGCAGAGGTGTTGACTCCTCTAACTCAATTCGCCTTCTCTCGTTTGGCACAAGACATACCACGGGAAGCTTCCTCGAAGTTGGTTTCTTCGTTGCACCAGCGTGTTTGCGCCGGCGAGAAATCTAGGGGATTCAGAATGGAAAAAACGATCGCAGAAGCAGAAGCAGGATACCGACAAAAGTTGCTTAGCAATGCTTGGGAACCGCGGGAGAAAAAGTCAATGATGAGACGCGACTTCTCCAGAGTCAAACTCGAACATTTTCACTCTCCTGGAGGGCATGCTGTGTTGGCACTTCAGATGACACTCCTGTTGTGGGAAAAGTACCGTGCTTTCGAGCCTGAAGACGCGGTTCGGTATCTGATGACTAGGAACGGTGAGGATAATCCGCCCGTGTCCGAGGTTGCGCGCAAAGTGGCCAATTTCATGGCCTATGAAAGAGCTGTGCATCGATTTGTCATGAACAGTATTGGGACCGCCGTATCAGTTCAGCGGCGAACGGAACTGATCGAATTTTTCCTGGAGTTGGCGACTGTAAGTTTTCTCCTGATAGATTCACGGCGGACTTGTTGACATAGGAACAGAAATGCCACGAGCTCCGTAACTACTCAGCCTCCTGTCTGATCGCCCTCGCTTGTGACCGTCCAACTGTGCTTCCATTCATCACGGTATGTAGCTTTATGTTTGTAGCGGACCATACACCCTATCCTCACCTGCTTATCAGAAATTAAAGCTCAGCCCAGCTCATGAGCAAATGAAGGCTGTGTTAAGGGACTTTTATACGCGGGAAAACCATCATATGGCAGGTTATAAGCAAGCCTTGCAGAGTTGTTGTTGTCCTGCCCTCCCTGGAATGAGTGAGCATCTATGGGTGCCCGCCTACAGTGTGTGGATGTGCCTGACACATCATACAGTGCTCTTCGTCCGGGAAGTTGCGCGTGGATGCGGGTCGGAACCATTTGACCAACATCCAGCATTTCCTGGGTCTCGTCTGATAAACCTGAAACGCTACCGCCCCATAACGTGGGCTGTTAGGGGTTTGTTTCACGCCTTTATCGCATTCTGGGATTATTGACAATTCTGTTGCAGCGATGGAGAAATGCCACACCCCGTTTAAAATCAAACGTGTTGATTATATCTGTGACTGGTTGGAACACGTATTGTACGAGTACCTGGTTGGCACTGAGGTGGAATGGGAACAGCGCATATACGACAACTGGTACGTTAACCGCAGCTGGAGTTGTACAGGAGACGATTGTTCATTGCTAACCTCTGCAGTCGGCGACTGTGAAACGGCGGGAGATCAACCCCCACGTAGGCGTTATGCGGAAAACGTTTGAATTGTAACACCTTTAACTGAACCAACTCAACCCCTCCATTCATTTTTTCCCTTGGGTCTAATTGATGCCTGTGTCCGCCATTCCTTAATTATTCCTTGTGCACTGGAGGCGTTACTCCACTAACTTGATATCTTTATTTTATATATTCTTTCCGAGTATTATCTGCACGCTCGTTATCCCCTGAGGAGATCGTGTCTGGTGTCATAGCATAAATGCATATTTGCGTACATAACCACATGCGACTTTCAGGCGCAGCAATAGTGTCCCTGTTATATCAAGCCAGGGTGTGTGGCATCATGCACGGGCTGCCTCGATTCGTCTTCTTGCAATCTGACGTCGGTTCAATGATGAGAGGGAAGAAGCAACGACCGCATCCTTGTCCTTGCTCCGCTCCACCTCCTCGCCTGAGACTCCCAAGATAATTTCAACGTGGCAAGGGTGACCCTGGTAGGGGTTGATGCGACCATGTGCACGGTACGTGCGACGGCGAGTTTTCTGAGGTAAGTTGTGTATTTAACAGCTTGACTGAAGGGTAAGGACTTGTTGACATACGGGTGCCTGCTGAACGACGATGTTTCTGATAATAAGTTCTTCGAGTTCCAAGCTCTTCGCGTCAGCATTGGCCTCAGCATTCTTTAAAAGGCGAGTGATAAATTTGACGGATTTTTCGGGCCAGCGACCTATGGATGTTAGGTTTCTCCTCGAACTATAACCTCCTTTTGTCCACGAAACTCACCTTGGGTCGCCTTGAATTGTTTGGCCTGGCTAGCACGACCGACGCCACCCGAATAACGACGGAAGGGAACAACTTGTTTGTGTTCCACGACATCACCGAGGTAAGCGTAGGCCTTGGTCAATTTCAAGCCTGTCAGATTCGCTAAATTTCGGTGGATCGTACTCGTCTGATCACGAGCGCACCTGAGAGGGCAGCAGCAACCTCGCGCATGTTCTTGAAGTGTGTGCGCAGGTACTCGCCGCGGGCGCGGGCGGCTATAAGAATGTGAAATGATGAGGTCAAGTCGACGCGGCGAGCTGTACGGAAAACAGACTTTTTTCGGGGTTAGTGGCAAGGGCAGCGGCGGCGTAGCGAACTGGAGGTATAGATTGTCAGAGAGGTGCACTAATAGCATACCGGAGTCGCACGTACCCATCTTGAGGAGCTTGTCGAGCGCGTTGAGGTCGAATAGTGTATCAGGGAATTGCAAGATTGAGTGGCTTGAACCTTATTTCTGCAGTTTCACGGATTTTACCGGGATGCATTATGTAATTTTACCCCTTTGTGTGACTGTGTCCGATTCTTGCCTGGAAAGCCGAACTGCAAAGTGCCAATCCAACCGGTTTTTTGTGTCTCAACTAGCTCATGCCAACGAACAATGACTGCCATGACTCGCCGGGAGTTGCGCCTGCTCATCATTCCAATATATCCTTCTCTTCTCAGTCAACCGGCTTGACCTCCAATAGCACGTCTCACGAAACCGAGAACTCGAACAGACCATCTGATGATCAGGTGCGCATATATACACCGTGCAGCGAAGAGGGTGTCACGAGCGCGACTGCAGCTAGAAGCGCTCACAGCTCTCCTCGAGAGGGAGAACCGCATCAAGGAAGGAGCGGAGAAATTCCTCAAACTCCCCATCACCGTAGGGGCTGGTCATGTGTCGCACAGAATCGCGCTGAACTTGATCTCATAAGGACACTATGCGAATGCAGGTCGAGTCGGAACTGGAGATGGCCACCAACGAGATAGAAGTACTCACCAGGAGAATCGAACAAGGTGAGGACAACTTCAGTCATATGTCCTTGCTCAAATCCCCACCGGACTCCTCCAAGAAACTTCGCGTGGCAAACGGAGAAGGAATGGCGTTGGACCCACAACCAAGCGCAAGTTTGCCGGACAAGCCCCACCGTCCACCGTCCGCTTCAGGGCAGACAGCAGCGACAGGGATCGAGGTAATCATTCCCTGATCATGATCGTGTGGCTCAGTTCAACAACCCTACTAGATGACTTCCGCACTGCGTTGAACCAGGCTAACTCTTATCTCAAGTCACTCACTGCTACTCGCCCGAGCCCGCCTACCCCAGCGATGGTGACATCATCGAGCGCTTCTACCAGCCCCACGAACTCTGAAGTTGACAAAGCGCGTATAGACGTCATGAATAAACTCGTCAATCTTCTTCAACGTAATCTTCGCGTCCGCTATGAGTTAAGCGTGTCTGAGCTGGTCCAAGCGTCAGTCCCACTTTTGCTAGCCTTCATGATGTGCCAGCTCACAAATTGTGCAAGTGTAATACCATCCCTCTCAGACATATCCTCAAAGCACTGTCGCGCAGCGGCGTACAGACTTATTCGCCATTCATTGGTCGATTCCACCTCGGTAGAAGAGTTGCACCATCAGCCTTTGGAATGGTTCATAGTAAAGTGGCGTTGTTTACTTCTGGCTCAGGACCATATGTAAACTTTTTCTAGGTCGCTGGCGCGCGACAACAAACATGCTGTTGAGAGAGAACAAGTCATCAAGCTTATCCGTGTTGTGGTTGATATCGTATCCGAGAAACGTGACAGACGGGGAAACACTGGATCAACTTTGATTCCATTGTCTGAGCCAATAATGCGAGCATTCGTTGCCGTTGCCGAGCACGCAGAGGATCCATTCAGGCAAATATGCGTCCAAACGTTGGCCGAGATGAGTTCGTCAGGTTTGTAGGTGATTGCTGCCATGTCCTGACTGCACCTTCGACGTTAGGTCTGCTTGATATCGATCTGGTTGCAAGAACAGGCGGTATCCGGTTCCTCCTTCATGCTCTTGGCGAGGGTCCAGTTGAGATCGGACCCATCCTTGCAGCTACGTTCCTTCATATTATCGACTCCCCGCGCACTCGTGCTTACCTGCGACTGGGTATCGATGTCGAGGTATGTTTCAAGCCCCGGGTTTTTTTCCCTTAAAAGTAACTCCCCAAGATTGCACTCCTAGCAGTGACCGATGCCTATGGACGAGGTTCTGATCACGCGGAACGTATGAGGAGTTGCACAAAAGTCATAGAACTTATGCTACGGACTTGGAGTGGTTTGTACTACAAATGTTTGTTCTTTTCATAGCTGACGCTATGGTAGGGCTGATGTATTTCTGCATGGAGGATCAGAGAGCGATCAAATCCATCGTTAGCACACTGCGGATACCTTCCCTTGATACCAGGGTACTTTGATATTCTCTCTGAGAGCCCAAGTACTCACGGAAATGTAGGAAATCATTCTTGATATGTTCTTCGATCTTCTCAACATCAAAGCCCCCGAATGGTACAAAACATTCATTGATGGACGTCGTTTGACGAGTGAGTAACCTGACTTTATCATCCCGTGGAATTCGAGGTCATGCTTTATAGTGTACCGTAAACCACGGAATTCGCCTGAGCGCATTGGTGAAAACAAATCGCCGGAGCGGTCGCCCGGAACGCTGAAACTGACTGACCAATACATTGCTCTCCTAATTCTAGTCTTCACTAATGCGGGTCTGCTAGATGTAATCACACCTCAGTCCCTTTGAAAGAGTCGCATTCTAATGCTGTTATTAGGCACTAACTTGCATGCTAGAGGAGAGCACCATTGGGTCCAGCCTAACGCGGAAGGCCACTCTACTTATGGGAGAAGTCATGCAAATGGCGAATAGGGTCTTGCCATTAGCCATTGCGGCAAATATACAGGCTGTTCCCCGCGTCTTTAATCTCGCATCGGATTACAATCATGGGGAGCATAGGATTATTGGAACGTCAGCGATATCCGCGATTGACAGTTTTAACCGTAATCGTGCAAGGCTGCAACCTAATGTCAAGGGTACAAGACCAAGGTTAGCCTTCCTCTGATCCCAGACCCCTTTCATCACGACGATGATCTTGTTCAGAGCCAATTCCGCAGAGGACGCCGTCCGTCGAGGACAACGTCAAGTGGAGCAGAGCAAGATCAAGATAGGCATGCAAATGGATGATAAAACATTCCAGTCATACTTGCTTGAGACTCAGGTGAATGGCTTCATGTATAAATGTCAGGTTCCGTTTCATAAGAGCATCTTCTAGGTCATGCTCACGAAAGACAATACGAAGTGGAATTTTGACATACTCCAAGAGTTAATTGATGGACCACTCCTAAATCCCAAACGGCTGGAGGAAGCTATCAAAGTTTCGCGTTTCATGCGTCGCCTCATGTCATTCTTTCACCCATTTTCACATCGTTTCTCAGATCTTCCGCGTAAACAGGTGAGTTCAACTTGAGGCATCTCGTTCTCTGCTGACCTACCAGGGTTACCTGACAGCCCAACGTCCGATGGGTGCGATTGGGGTGCAACCTTCTCACGACCCTTCTTGCGAGCCCAGACGGGGTTCGCTTTCTCATGACAGAGGATGATTTTCTTAATCAAATCGTGAAGAGTTTTGCCCAGCTCGATCCAGTGTGTGTGCTGATTGTTAAAAGTTTACCGCGCTGACCCCGAACGATAGTTCAATGGCACTCCCGAATCTGACCCGATTTTCTCTAAAGCGCGCATATCGGACACGCTGACCTTCGGCTACTTTGAAATGCTTGGGACTCTTAGCAAGCATCCAGAGGGACTCGAGTATGTCAGCGACATTTCCATGTCATTGTTACTAATATAATCCGCAGGCTCATGGAGAAGTCGAAGATCTTTACTGCTTTCTACCATCTCAGCGAGCTCCGGAACCGTGAAGATCTCATAACTGCGGTGATCACGAACCTTGACTACACCATGTACGTATTCATATGCCTTTGTCTTCATGCACACCCAATTATAACGGATATATAGTGATGGGCACCCTCGTATAGTGCTCTCGAAAGCTCTGACTTCCGAAGATGTTCACGTTCGACTATTTGCAACGAGCTATCTTGGCGAGCTCATCCGCAATTCACTCAGCCCGGTCTCGTGGGGTTTGCGGCTTCTCCTGACGCAACTATATGATCCTTCACCTGAAGTATGTGAGATGGCCATTCAGTTCCTAGAAGAGGCGTGCGACGCCATGGAGGTGCTCCAGCTTGTTGTGGAGATGCAACCGACGATGGATCATCTCGGCGAAATAGGTCATCCTTTGCTATTGAAGTCAGTCCTAAATGCGACGCTCTCTGCATTCATCTAGCTGACATCATACCACCAGATTCATGTCCACTCCAATGGGGTTCCGATATCTCTACAATGCTGGCTATATTGACAGAGAGATGGACATGTGGTTTCATGTAAGAACATCGTCCTTGTTCGAACTTCAGCTAACCACCAGTATATAAGGAACGGAATACCTATTATGTAGTCCAAGTAGAGATCTTCCTGGCCAAGGTATTCAGCTCGGAGGCTGCGGAGGATGATGAAGACGTTTTGCAAGTATTATTTTTTCGCTTCAGCTCTAGCTCTAATCAACGCTACAGGGCCTTCGATGGAGTCGTCCCACCTCATTTTTATGGGGAGATGTCCAAGACCGAACTTGGCTGTCAAGTCTTGAGTGAAAAGGGGCACTTTGCAGAGTTTTCTCATTTTATTCGGCAGCATGGTCTTGAGAGCGAAGATCTTGAACTCATCCTGAAGCTGAAGAGCATTCTTTGGGCAGTGGTGGGTTATTCTACGTATTTTTTGTGGCGACCCCTGATTCACTGATATGTGCAGGGTAATGTTGGCGCCACTGAAGGTGGCTTGCCATTTCTCGAGGAGGAAGAGATCATCCCGTCGATTCTTGACATAGCAGAGCACTCTCTCATACCTTCCGTACGAGGGTGAGCCGAAAGAGCACAAATCCTGATAAAGCACTGAATCGGCTCCTAGGTCATGTTTCTTCGTCTTGGGATTGATCTCATCGACAACGCAAGGAGCCGAAATACTGGATGACTATAGATGGGAGGCCACTTTGTCACCACTTGGTCTCCCCACTGGACTGTGTGTACCAGTGGATTTGGACCGATTCATTTCGGTATGAATTGTGTGGATATATTACGAGATTGTCACTCATATAAATTTGTTCAAGCTCCCCACCTGGGACCCAATTGAAGTCAAGAGTGATGTAGACGTTCGACTACTTCCACCTACCGTGCAAACAGAACTCGAAGTGATCACTGCAATCGACAATTTGAGTAACACTGTGATTGCAAACGCTGCCTCACGTTCCTTGGCAAGGTCAGCCCCTTCCACTGAACAAAAAAGTGATCCTTGATTCATCTTTGGTGCACATTAGAATGAAGTCACGGCCCGAGTACCGTTCCGCGTTCACCTCTCCGATAGTGTTCTTCAGGGCCCTTCATATCATCTCTACGCAGCGTTATCGTCTCCCCGTACGGAGATATATTCTCGATTTATTCAATATCGAGCTCGATCACGATGTGATCAAGGCGATATGTGACGCCGCTGTCTCCCTCCGCGCACCTCCATCTTTTAAGCAATCCGAAGCTCACATCAACCGTGTCGTCAGCATGCTGGGCCCAAAACACCCTGGCAGGGAGTCTGATAGCGACCCAGAGGAGGATGATTCAGAGATGGACGACGTGGCAGAAGAAGTGGTGGTCAAGAACAATCCTGTCATAATGCTGCGTCCAGTCAGCAGGATTATTGGGTTTGACACATCAGCTCCCTTGGCATTAGCATCCATTGATCGACTCGCACTCTCGTAACCCAAGATCATTGTAATTTATGTTGCATAGTTACATATGTAGTCTATACCCCGCCTCCTCCCGACCTTTGATCTCGCTCCGAACGCATCTCCGCGCGATCTATTGAATCAAATACGCGCAGTTACATACCGGGGGTCAATTTCATTTGGGGTAAATGACTGCAGTCCCAGTACACCCCCAGAGCTCCAGAGACCATGAGCGATCGCTGATCCGGGACCAACAAGGAAAACTTACCCTTTCGTACAATAACGGAAGCAACGCTGATCGACGCGCGTACGCAAGAGACAGGAGCACGAATGCAAACACCTTCGACACGCTAAATATCTTCTCCACCCTCCGTTTTCTCACCCACTTCTTTCCGTCTATTGCGGTATAGTGCGCCCAATTCGGCCGGCGAAGCCACCACCACCAGAGGGTAACTGCCCAAGGGAATGGATTGAAAACCTTGCCGGTCCCGCCCGTACGTTGCCAAGAGTAACAATGCGTGTGCACGGAGCGTGACAGCCGTTCCTGGAGCTTTGCGTTGTACGCGTCCGTGGCCTCCGCCTTGACAGTAAAGGCCGACACCAAGCCGTCAAGGACAGGTTTGACGAGCAGCAAAGAATAGGAGACCTGTCGGACCGTAAGCGTGAATGTTACGACAACATGAGCAGTCGTCACGGACCTGGACTTCTTCCACGAAGAGCGTAGATGCCGGTGTGCCGGTGTTGGGACCTACGTTGAGGAGTGTGGCGAGCGATACGATCGGGTTTCGCGAGTGACGCACCCGCTAACATGTAGAAATTCGGGATGTCGGGAATCGTAGTACCACAATAGCCAGTGGGACCTCCATGGGCATCGTAATATCCTTGGACAGTCGTTCCATTTAATCCTTTCACATGTACAGGATACTGGTCCTAATGCGCGATAACTATTAGCAAACCCAACTTGGAAGCGCACGAAATGAACGACCCCTATGAATCCCGTCGCGTAGATGATGATATCGAAGGGTAGTACTTCGCCTTTTCCAAGGAAAAATATCACATTTCGCAACGCATCCAGGAAAATAACGTCTTACCTTTCTTGGTCAGGATGCCATTCTCCACTATTTGTTCGATCCCATCGAAGTTGAGAGCAACGTTTGGTAGACTCAAGCTTTTGAGATAACCGCTATCGGCCACTACCGAACAAACAGGTATGGACAAGGTGATCAACTCGAGAGTCAAAACGCCCACCTATTCGTTTGCACCCAGGAGCTAAGAAGGCATGAAGAATCAACGCGTCGGAAACGCGGCCTGAACTCACGATACGTGGGTATCAAGTGGTCGTGATACTTGGGTGGGATACTGTCTAGTATGTACTGTCGTAGAACCTGCAAGGCATCAACATTCTGCACGTATCGCACAAGACGCAAAGTGTACTTGACGACGTTTCTCGCGGGATGTTGCGCTCTGGGGTCTCAGTGAGGGCCAGTCAAACTATGAATAGGATATGCAAGTGTTCTGAATGAAAGCAGAGTCCCAGGCACCTTGAACATGATGTATGCGCGGTGAAGCCTCATCACGAGCGGTATGTTAGCGAATGCCCACTTCGCCGTATCGGAATATGGTATATGAGGCTGAAATCGTGAAGCAGCTGTGGGTTAGCTAGAGACTGAGAGACTCACTCGGGTGTTGAACCACACAGGAGTTCGAATGAAATTAACAACTTGAACACTCGGATCTGCCGCAAGGCAAGGGACGAATTGGGCGCTAGAAAGATGTCAATATGTTGACCAGAAACCTGCTACCTCGCCAAGTACCCAGAAGACGCGTTACCGATGACGGCCACACGTTTGTGGCGAAGATCCAGTTCCTGAGGCCATATCGCTGAATGAAAAGAGATACCCTTGAAGGTTTCGATGCCTTGTACTTCATACGGTATCTTCGGTATCTCCAGGATTCCTAGCGCTGAAATGACGACCTGTGCGGTGTCGGTGATTTTCTTTCCTGTCAGAAGGTCTTCGGCGATGATCTTGTAGCGATTGTGAACATCGCTCCATTCGGCCGAGATCACCTTGGTATTGAAGACAAGGTGAGGGTATATCACATATTTCTTTGCAAGGCCAATCCAATAATCTTGAATTTCGGGCTGGAGACCGTGAGATTTGTTCCAGTAGGGATTGAGGTCGGACGACAGGCAATACCAGTGTATCTCCACATCAGAAGAGCAACCCTAGGAATGGTGAATAGAGGATTCCCAGACGAATTGTGGCGCATACAGGATATGTATTGGCCTGCAAGGATGTCAAACATCTACCATTGGCATGTCACGGGTACTCACCCTCCAGCAGCCGCCTACTTCGCTTGCCTTTTCATAAATCTAGGATTAACTGTGAGCGAACCCTTGCATTATGCCAATGGGACGATACGTGCAGTGAAGTGTCGGAAACCAAACCGGGACTTGAGCGCGATAGCGAAGGACAAACCTCCAACGCTCGAGTACAAATGAGCTTAAGATATGCGGGTAACACGACAACTCACCCAGCGCCGATGATGACTACCCTGGGTTGCTGTGCGGCACTCTCCATTGCACTGAACAGAGTGGGATTAGGACGGAATCCTGGGGGGATTCATTACGGGGTCAGTATTAATACGCTATCTTCTGTGTCGAGAATGTCCGACATGGTCAGGTGTCTTGCATAAATAGAGCGGGTTAACGACACTATGTGAGAGGGTAAGATAAGTTAATAACTTAACCAAGGAAATATACAGGTGCACTGCACACGCAGCACAGCCACCGCGCGCAGACCGTGTTTTGCCGTTGAAAAGGCACTCATCCATCGAGAACAATGACCCTCATTCGTGCTTTCCGTGCGCGACCAACTTTGAATGCATTGGCGTATGCCCGTGGCCTCGCGAACGATGCACCCATCCAAACACAAGTCGCAGCCGAGAAGCAGGAGAGCACACAGATTGCGGAACCTGTCCATGGCGAGGTTTTCACCGCTGATGTAGTCAGCGGTGCACCTGGTATGCATCTCAGTCGTCGCTGTAATGAAATCGGCACACCCATTCACATCCCTAGCTGAGCTTCGTCATCGCGCGGTACGCATCTACCAGCCTACGCGCAACACCATGCAAAGTGGCCCTGGAAAATCGGAACGTTGGCGCATCGACTGGGATATCCTCCAGGGCGCCGGTCGTTGGGAAAACCCATTGATGGGTTGGGCTAGTTCGTAAGTAGTTATTGTGCGAACCTCGGTCCACGTGTCAACTCCTTCGTTAGGGCGGATTACATGCAAGGCACACGTCTCTCGTTCAAAAGCAAGGAGGATGCCATTCATTTCGCTGAGAAGCAAGGTGTGCAATCTCTTGTTCCCATGTTTCTTTTGCTGACGTCGCATTGTTCGATCCTAGGGTGGGACTACTACGTGTAAGTCTCGAGTATTCCCTTTGTGTATTTTAGTTCCACTGATTTTCCTTGTGTAGTCAATCGGAGACTGTAAAGAGGATTCCACCAAAAAACTACTCGGAGAATTTTGTGTACAAACCTCACAAGCTACGCATCATGCGTACAAAGTAGAGCTCATTGCTCATTAGATCTCGCTGAATGTCACTCCATTTCCTATTGATGAGCTTCTAGGCGATCGTTTTTCGAAGATTGCAAACAGTAGTTTAGGGCTAATATACCTACCCTGCATCATTGGACCAAAATCGAATCGCGGGCGGCACGTTCAGTGTTGCAGGAAACTGGGAAGACTGGATTTCCCGTCTGGTTCCAGAAGTATCATCGCACACCGGAAGTTACTCCGCAATCCAAATATTTTTACCGGTCTCCAATGTGCCCGTCACCTGGGACCACCGATTGGCGCTATACGACCCTATTCTTATATATTCGTTCCCGGATCTGGGATCGATACCCCATACTGAGCTGGACAAGATCCGAGAGCACGCTGCTCGCGCGAGAAGTTTGCGCACGCCAGCATACACGTTTCCATGTTGAAACCAAACTGCGTATGATGAACCAACAGTGCACATAGGCAGTGTGCATACCAGTCCAGCGTGCCATTGTTCAGTATCGTGGTAATTGGTGGTCCACATGCATGCGCAGCACTAGTTTCCCACTTCGCCTAGTACACCAACGTGGTGACGCGTCCACGACTCTCAAACTCAGACCAAGCTTGACCACAAAAATAGACAATATTGTGCTACAACCAGCGCGATACTACCCACG
>JBBPRD010000179.1:0-18593 GCA_038092855.1 Boletus piedmontensis
ATCAAGATCAACCTGACTGTGCATAGTTAGCAGCTGCAGTGGACTCACCATACGATCCTGACAATCTCAACTCTTCTTTCCTGGCTCGCACTGATAACATGACTATTCCCAAACTATATGACAGTGGTGCATCCCAACACTTGTCCCCTTCATGTGAGCAATTTGTCAATTTCATCTCTATACCACCTAGACCAATCAGAGGGGTGGACAATGGGACATTCAATGCTATTGGGAAGGGCAATCTACCAGTTTACTTGCCAAACAGGAACACTCAATTGCAAATGGACTCTATTGAACCCAGAGCAATTACTTGGTTATGGCTGTAGCATCTATAAAAGGAGATGAACAACTCACCATGGAGAAACTCCATAAACAGCTCTCCCATATCAGTATAACAACTATCTGCAACATGTTATCAAAAGGGATGGTGGCTGGTATGACTCTACACCTGGACCATAGCACTATGGGGCAGTGTGCCTCCTGTGAGTATGGCAAAGTGACCTGAAAACCTATTGGGAACATTCATGAACCCAATCGATTGGCAAATCTTGGTAATGAAATACATACTGACATTTGGGGACCATCTCCTGTTCTTACACCAGGTAAATGTGCCTACTATAGTTTGTTCACCAATAACCATACATGCTACACATGGGTCAGCTTGATGTTTGCAAAATCAGATATCTTTTCAACTTACCTGGAGTTCGAGTTGTGGTTGAAGACCCAGCATGGCATAACAGTCAAATGCCTTTGCTCTGACTGTGAAGGGGAGTATCTATCCGAGGACTTCTCTCATCACCTAAAGAGCAATGGGACAGAGCAGAAACTTACCACTCATGACACGCCAGAGCACAACAGAGTTGCTGAACAACTAAACTGGACTCTTGTCAAATGGGTACAGATGATATTGCATGCAAGTGGTTTGCTGAAGTGATTGTGGGGAAAAGCTCTCCTACATGTTGTTTGGGTGAAAAATAGGTCAGCAACACAGGCACTAGATGGGAAGACATCGTACAAAATACTTTATGGCAAGGAACCCAATATAAAAGATTTACCTATCTGGGGTGCTAAGTGCTGGGTTCTCAACATGAATGGATTGAAGCTTGATGATTGGGTGTGAGAAGGACACTGGATTGGATATGACTCCAAGTCCACAGTGCACCAAATCTACTTCCCAGATAAATGAATAGTGGTCATTGAGTGCAACATTACCTTTCAATGTGATAATAAGACCATCTCTGTGAAGCTCGAGGACTCACCTGATGATGAATCAATCCCATCCGTGGCTGTGCCTACTCCACCTACAGTGGCTGAGAAACCAGCAGCTGATGGACCCAATCACCTAGGCACCAGTTTCGAAGATGTCCCACCTGGCCTGGTGTTGAGATGCTCCAATCATCCATGAACAGAGTCTCTCTATATCAAAATGTTAAGGAGTGATGAGGGTACTCACGACAGACGAGATAGCAACCCTCTGTTGCCCAAAGACATCCAAGCTGGGACAAGCCATGAGAGTGGTGACAATGAGGTGGACCATGAGGCATTTGCTGACCATGCATCAACAGCATGGGAATTTGATAACACAAACACAGTGTTTGTGCTGTTGGCTGGGAATGCAGAGGCTGAGGGTCTAGAACCAATAATGGTTGAGGAAGTAAAGACACAATCTAACTGGCCCAAGTGGGAGGAAGCCATTAATGCGGAACTGAAAAGTCTCAACAATGCACACACCTGGAATGTCGTTGATCACCCCAAGAACACCAATGTTGTCAGCTGCAAGTGGGTCTTTAAGATCAAGAAGAATGCAGCAGGTGAGATTGATAAATACAAAGCATGGTTGGTGGCACAAGGTTTCACACAGCAGTATGGTGTTGATTACAACAAAACCTATGTACCCATTGCACACCTTGCATCACTCTGACTGATCCTTGCTGTTGCAGCACAACAAGATTGGGACATCAATGTATTTGACTTCCACAGCGCTTTTCTCAATGGCAAATTATATGACAATGAAATCATTTTTATGGAATTACCTCCCAGTTTTGACAAATGTGGGAAGGACCTCATCGCTCAACTTTGCATAGCACTGTATGGATCCAAGCAGGGGACTCTGAAGTGGTATCACCATCTCAGTGGCACACTGATGGACTTAGGGTTCAAGCGAATGGAGGTGGACTGGGGCGTTTTCATCACTGTTATTGCTGTGCATATTCTCATTCTAGCCTCACATGTTGATGACTGCACAGTGACAGGGAGTTCCCCAGCACTCATCAAGGCCTTCAAAGATGAGATTGGATCACACTTTCAGATCACCAATCTTGGACCCATCAGCTGGTTGCTGGGTATGAGGGTGATGTGGGACCATGCTGCATGCACTAGATCTTTATCACAGGAACCTTATATCAATGCAATTCTTGCAAAGTATAACTTCGTGGATATGAAACCTGTTGCCATACCTATTGATGTTGGCGACCCTAATCTAATAAAGACTAGGTCGTTACCACCAGAGACTGACTTAGAGCACAAGTATGAGTAGGGGAATTCCGACAAGAACTTGACTGAAGTTCTTGCGGTGTTTATTCAGACTACTTATACTATCTACAGTGTGTGCACGGGCCAACAGGCCGTGAGAGAGTAATTACAAATGTGGTTAAAGTATCAACAGTAATTAAAGAAACGTGTAGACGGCATGACTTCTGAGAAGCATCAGAATGGAAGAGAAGCACACAGGGATGAATGTGGGAAAAAGGAACCACCAGGGTCTTAGGGTCGACGGAGATTAAATACACATGTCTGGAGATCACGCAGCAGATCCCAGCGGAGCCATTCCATAGAGAAGGGCGCACAGCTGCCTCATTACTCTAAGTCAAAATGTCACATGATCTGGTCTCATGATCCCTTACCTTAGGGGTTAATCACATGACAAGTCACATGATCGTGAGAAAAGAAGAATAAAAGAAAAGAAAAATAGTATCCGTAACAATTGATCCCAACATCCAGCTCTCCATGGTGCAATCATCTAAAACCATGAGTGAGGTTACATGCATGCACAATATCCCATATCAACAGGCATCTGGCTCTTTGATCCACCTTGCCATGGGTACTTATCCCAATATCACATTCGCTACATCCTATGTGTCACAATTCAATGCTAACCCTGGTTGGGAACATTGGGAGGCGATCAAATGGATTTATCATTACTTGATTGGTATGAAATCCCTTGCACTCACTTTCAGCATGGAATCCAAGGGCCTCATTGGCTATGTGGATGTGGATGGGGCTACCCAAGAGCATCAATGAGCTATCACCAGTTTCACCTTTCTTGTCAATAGAGGGGTGATTTTATGGAGTTCGAAGAAGCAGGAACTCATTACTCTCTCCACAGCTGAGTCAGAGTATGTCACTGCAACGCATGCTACTAAGGAGGCACTTTGGCTGTGACGACTCATTGAGGAGATGTTCCAACTGCTCAAGCACCCAACAGTTCTCTACAGAGACAACCAGTCAGCTATTGCTTTGACTCACAATGGCAGCTACCATGCACAAATGAAACACATTAGTTTGTGGTATCATTTTATTCATTTTACTGTAGAGGACAGTTCAATTCGTTTTCTTCATTGCCCTTCAAGCAACATGATCACTAACACTCTTACTAAAGCATCACCTAGCATTAAAGCCAAACATTTCGCATACAAACTTGGATTACACCCTTTCATTTGAGGAGGGAGTGTTGTTGTTATTCTCACATACTGTACACTAGATTACAAATGGGTGGCTACATCTGTATTACCTAAGCAGCACATAGATAATCTTGTGTCATAGCAGTCTCACACCTCA
Source organism: Boletus piedmontensis (assembly GCA_038092855.1). NCBI lineage: Eukaryota > Fungi > Basidiomycota > Agaricomycetes > Boletales > Boletaceae > Boletus > Boletus piedmontensis. The sequence continues at coordinate 3,838 of JBBPRD010000179.1, forward strand.
GTCACTGACCACATCAGTACACTGAGTACTTCTACACTCACTGCATACTTAGACTGTTCATCTAGGTAATTAGCAAATACAGTCCATTTTACCACACACAACTGAGACTGTTTGTCTAGCTGTGCATTCAATCCCTCATTGCCAAATCATGCTCTCTCAGAAGAGCAAGAAGCAAGAAGTGGACTCACTCCTTTTAAACCTATAGGAATTTTTCAGATCCCAACATTCCAAACTCCACATTGTTCACCTCCTTCCTTGTATAGGCCTTCATGGGTTCAGGCCTAAGAGGGGGATACTGTCATATCCCAGAAATCCATAAGTTCTTTATCTGACCCAACTCTGAAATCTGGGATGCAAACTCTGGCAAGAGCACACCACACATGGTGAAGCTAAGTCCTGACTGCTCATACTAACTCCAGAAATCCCAGAGTTACCCAGAGATTCCATTCTTAACAGTAGTACCATCTCCCTGCTTGCTGCATTCTTGAGTTAGTACAGTATCTTACTTTTCAAACTCTGACCAGGTCATTGGAAAATTCCAGAGCCAAATCAGTGTCAAATAATAGCCAATCATAGCCATTGTGAATACCACTACTATATGAAGGGGGGTGTGCTAAGGCTTGGATTTCATGATAGCTACTGATATAAGCCCCTAGCCACAACTCACTCTTCTCCCATGCTGTCAAGGAAACTCAGCCAAATGAGTTAGGGGATCTCACAATTACAATTTTGTGATGTTTGTGATGCAACTTGCCCAGGCCCCCTATCCCAGAACAGGGAGGCCAGGCAGTTCACAGAACCCCACACCCCCTGTAACTGCAGGGCATGCATAAGAGCATTTTTCCTCCAACTGGTAATTCTTTTAGAATTCCCACCATAGTGTATTATGTAGGACTAGACTTGCCAATATAGTATCACTTGCCCCCCAAAAAAGGATCTGGCTGGTTTCGCACCCCGGCGAAATTAAGTAGTGTCGAATTTACATAATGGTGATTTTCTTGTTTATAATTGATGTGTAGTCAAGCCAACCAGCAAGTCGAGTTTCGCAAAACAATTAGCATGCGTTTGATCAGCCACCGACTCGGACACGTTCCAGTCACACAACACCCGCCTTGCTTCGCAGACTAGGGTTACCTCCCAGTCCACAGCACATGCCTTGCCTTGAAACGCTCAACGTCGCCACCACCCAATACTGACACGAACGACCTCATTTGAGCTGGCGTCACACCAACGATACTGGTTTCCTGTATATTCATCCAAGGCTTAACATGCCCCCGAACCTCAGGCAAAGACTCGCAGCGCTCTCCCTAGCTCCTTCGTCTCCCACTTCACCCCTGAATGCCGCGAACCTGAGGAAACCCTTTCAACACCCCTGGAAGCGAGGATTCCAGGATCCGACTACGAGCGAACTTGGTGCGCGTGGCAGAGTTCAAGAGATCATGGGCAAAGTCATATTTCAGGCTGGTGTCGACTATGAGTGAGTGTCGTGCTGGTCCGAGTTCCGACATCCCGTTTTCTTATGAAAGTGACTGTTAGGACGAGGCCTATGTAAGCCAAGACAAAGCTGAAACACAATCGTCTCATCACACTTGGTTGCAGGGTAATTATCAACGCTTCAGCGCTTCCTGATCCCCACGAAGTGTCGTATGATGCGCTTCTGTCGTGCGTTGTCTCATTGTCGGAATGTAATCGATACCAACAATAGATCATTTAGCCGCATTCTGTCGTACCTTGACCTTTATGGTGCGTTCCTTAGCGACCTGTACAGGCTACTTGCTCATCTCCGGCAGTGGAGTCCGATTATACCGTAGCATTCTTTGCTGCTGGGGGTCGACATGCTCCCAGTTGGAACTGGGTATGGAAAGCTTACCGTAGCCTCAGTCGGAAATATCGCAAGAATTTGAAACGTCTGGCGAGTCTTCATGCGACTCGTTCCTACGTCGTTCCTAACCCTACGCAAAGTATATCGTACACTCGTCTTTCTTTTCCAAGAGTGCGCCCTTCCCTGTTCTCATCCTATAATGTGATTCATCTCTTTCAGTGCTGTTCTCCTTGGCTGGTGCCATTATAAGGTGTGCATTCACCTTGAAACCATTTTTGGTGATTTTTCTAACTTGTCCGCAGTCCAAAATTCTTCCGCAAAATAGTGTACATTGACACGTTGACGGAACTCGCACATCATGTTCCGCTAACACAAATTGACATTCCGCCGGCGGTATATCAGTATGTTTTTGTTGCTTTCATGCCTCTTACCAAGGTCTTAAACAAGTCATCAGAGAGAACATGAAGCACGAGAAGCAGATCAACCTTCCTGTACCTCTCCGCGCGAGTGTATTCGGCGTGCCACTCGAAGAACTGATGGGGTGCGATGGCGAGAAGGGTGGTATTCCTCGAGTTATCAAGGACTCGATCCAATACATTCGGGAAAGTGGTGAGTTCGAGGCTTATTAATCATGCCTTTAGTCCTTAGAATTCCCCTTCGTAGGCATGAAGGAAGAGGGGCTATTCCGACGGTCTCCAAATTCTGCCTTGCTGAAGCAAGTACAGCAAGCTTATGACAGAGGTGTGTCGTACTTTGTATCTAGAGCTGTCATCTTGAGCCGAGCAATAATCAGGCCAGGTTGTTTCTCTCTCGACGTTCGACGATCCCTATCTTGCCTCTGTTCTTATCAAGAAATACCTGCGCGATCTTCCCAGTCCCCCTTTTTCCGAATCACTTTATCCTCTCGTTCGACAATGTCCTGTGGTTTCAAGCGATCTATCCGACATAGCTGCTGTTACATACATCCGAGATACCCTCCTTCCGCAGTTGATGCCATGTGTGTACATCCTCCTGAGCCATGTCCTACGTGAGAGCAACGATGTTACCTATACGTATTCTGCTCACAGCATCTGTTTAGACCTCCTTCACGAAGTATCATTGCGCTCTTCAAGCAACCGCATGGATGCACATAACCTTTCTATCGTCCTCTGTCCCAACCTCGTCAAGGGCTCAAACCCCATGCGAGACGTCATGATGTGCGGAGTTCCCGGAGGTCCTTCACCAACCAACGACCCGCCATCATTATCGTCTTCCGTGACCTCAGCAACCACTCTTTCCAGGTCGTCAGATTCCTCCTCTGAAGGGAGTACTACCCTAGGTGCTATCATCAAACTTTGCATCCAGCGATACTACGAGATATTCGATGAAGTCAAGGATCGCTCTGAACCTGTATCATCCTCAAGACACCTTTCGCGATCACCTTCCCCACTATCCTCCGGCTCTTCGGCGTCATTATCAAAACCGCCCCGACCACTTTCCCTTGCGGCTGATGATGAGGACAGTATTGATGATGCTATGCTTGTCATGCCTATTGGTCCTGCAGGCAATGCTGGGTCCTCGTGGCATTCCGGCATCAGGGAAGGTCGAGCACCGAACACCACTGTGAATTTGAGTGCCGGAAATGCAGGCAGTTCCACGTTTCCATACCAACCCCGCCAGCGCATGACGCCCGCTGTTGGCGTACGGTCCATCAACAATGACCACAATGGTACAAGCTCCAATTTCGCTTCTCGTAGTCGAGCACGGTCCACGCTGAGCATTGAAAAAATCGGAAACGGACTTGGAAACGGGAGAGGTTCCATATCGATTGGGCGAGGAACCTTTCGGAAGGCGTCTGGGTCTGGAGTGGAAGCTATGGGGATTACTGCGGATGGCTTTTTCACACCGCCCACATCCCCTCCGCTGCCTTCCCTTCCGGGGGAATTGGAGCCTGCTCAGAGCTAGTCGACGTCACGGCACTCAAGGCATTTCGTTGCGCGATCTCTATCATGGTTTTTATGGTTCCATTTTCTTGTGGATGGTAATGGTACCAGAGGCGCGTGCTGTCGCGTTATTATCTATGTTGCCGGACTATCTACACTTTGCGTTCGTTCGAATTTCCCCTACACTCGGATAGCGCTGCGGATCAGCTTGCTACTCGTAGCCATGCTTGGTATATATGTAGGCATTCACGATTGTTGCGACTCTACGAGCATACAGAGATCTACGGTTTGGCCTGATACGCCTGTAATTACTTACATAATGTGAAATTGGCGCTGCGTCTTGGCATTCACGAACCATTGTAAGTACCTGCAATGAGTCGTCAGCGCGTCTCTTTAAACACACTGGATTGCACATTGTTGAGCCCACCTTTACAAGATTGGGCATCTGCCCACTGCCGTTCTGCCCCTCAACCAGGAACACAGAGCTTCAACTTGCCGAGAAGACGCCGAAAACATCAACTGGCCCGTATGTATCGTCACTTCGTTAGAACCGTGATGCTGTGTTTCAACGAGGCTCTCGATTCATTCACACTGGGTGCCGATCACTCAATACAGCCTCGAGCCTTCGGTCAGGCGATCCAAGGCCTCGTGGTTTCCCTGAATGTCGGGTATATAACTGTTCGCTCCCATTCTGAGACTTACTTTCAGCCTCAGGGTCTTCCAGCGTTCAGTAAACGATACAGCAGGCAAGTTCCTTGCGCTAGCAACAGTGGGCTTCCCCCACCGTGCATCATCGTTCACTCACACACTTCGCAACTCCCTTGCCAACAGAGTCATAATTGCTTCAAATGAGTGAAGCACCGAAGGACAACATAGCACCACTTACCCTCAATGATCTCGGGCTCAAACTCCAAACGAAAATGCCGTCTGCCATTAAAAAGCGGATCGGAGACAGTGCAAGGTGAGATGGTGAGATGGTTTGGTTTGGTTTGACACCCATACCGTGAGTACTAGCGATTCGGTGACGAATACCCTCAGGGGCTCGCAAAACAAGAAATTGTCGATGTCGGACCCAGAGGCGTAAGTTTATCCTATTGAAAGCCTGCGCGGGGCTGATCGGACGTATGCAGTCTTCCTAATGGTTGGGCGAGGATCAAACATCCGGACTCCGGCGTCTACTATTTCAACGAGGAGAAGGTACGTTGAGCTGTACATGTCTCACAACTGTGCTAACATGACATTCCAGGGTCTGTCTACGTCGTCGGACGTGCTCCAGCCCAGAACGCATTCCCTGATCATGGAGGGTGCCGACATACTTTACAGAAGCCCAGCATTACAAGCCTTGCTCGAAGACCAAGAGGTTGACTTAGTCTTGGATGTACAGCACGTTAAAGGGGCTATGAGGACGTCTTATTATTGCGTTTCCCACGTTGAACGGCGTGTCTTTTGGCTCGAAGGTATCGGGCACGAGGAGGTGGACATCCCGTGTACATCAAACAAGTGTATGAATTCCAAGGGTTCGAGGGTGCATTGTTCGTTCATAACCTTTTATCCATTGTCTTTTTGTCTAACTATCGTCAAGGTATTGAGGCGCAATACTGGTGAGCCCATTCGTCGCTGAACGGCTATGATGTGATAGACTCAGTAGCTTCTAGGAAGCACTGTGAACTTTTTCCAACGACCTTCACGGTGACCAAGGATGTCACTGGTGAATTAAAAGACATATTACTACAGGCTGCAGCAGGTCACGGATATGACCAACAGTTTCTACACACTCTCACGTAACCGTCCATACAGATAGGTTTCTAGTTAAATTTTCGACGTCGCCGTACGGCAAGAACGAACTAGAGCACATGCTGAATATAGTCAAAGAGGTCGAAGGTCAGGGATCGTGTAGTTGTATTAGAAGCGCATCATCGATTAGTCATACGTAGCAGCCGTTGGGGAAGGCAGTTGTCGTTCTGCTTGGATCATTGGTACGCGCGATTCGATTTTTGTCAACCCGTGTCTCACTTGATTTACCTTCCAGCACGATTCATGGCTCTCTACAGTAAGGCGATCGCGAAATTGTAGCAATGCTATTCTCATCCTGAATATTCAATGCACAAAAGATGATGGGGTATTGCAAAGCTCTTATGGCCAAAGCGACGACTATTTCGATATCGAGGATACAGGGCCAAGCATTGGCCCTTATCAACGCCCCGCTCTCCTGGCCATCCTCGGGCCGCTCTTTCTCAAGTCTCCTGATGTGTACGCAGGGGAGTTGCACTCGTTTCACGAGAACTTCACCCTGGCGCGTTGGTCAAGCTTTGTCCACAAAGTTGATCAAAGCATCCGTGACTCAAACCTGCTGGTATTTTCTTATCTTTGTGCTTTCGCTTTCTGCACCTCCTGATGTGTATATCTTCAAATCACAGGCGACAGTGCTCCTAAGCACGAATGTGGGGCTCCTCGCTTGGAGCGAAAACGGTAAGACAGGGGGGATTAATTCACCAACAGCCGAACAGATTGTCACGTACATTTCGATCATTTGTACTGTTGGGAGCATCACAATTGGTCTCGTCATCTTCAAGCAATATCGCGCCACAGGCGCTGATACGCCATTACGAGCAGTAATGTCAATTGCCATCGACTTTCCTGCTGGGCTTTACCTCTTTCGCAGATCGTGGTGCTGAAACGTATCCTGAAAGAGCCATTTGGTCTAGAAAGACTCGCCATCATATGCAGTCTTCCATATGTGTTACTGATGTGGGGGTACGTTGGGAATTCTAACAATTCACGTTCGGGGCTGAAAAGGTCGGAGACAGTTTGATTGCGTTCCTCACGGCATTCGGCATCATCTTTTACAAGGAAACGGGCATTCAAGTTCGCATCCCTGTCACTGTAGCCCTCCTCGTCGTCTTCCTTTGCCTCTTCTTCTGCTTGTATACTGCTGGATCACCCAGAACGGAGAACCAGAAGCCACAGAGGCGATCATGCGAAGATACGACCTCCTTTTCCAAGGTCTGATTCGAGGAAGCAAGGTCCGGCATTTGCCTAGATACGCCCGTGTCCTTTATTACTCGCTATCACCAGCCTAGCCTCTTTCTGCATGCTTCTTTATTTACCTTGGAAAGACCATTGCTTGCTATCCTTTCTTACGCCTCACCACCGTTATTTTCATGATAATGTACCTGACTTGTTTTTAAATTGATCACAGGTGATCACCTCCCGAGCGCTCTGCACCCTGTGTACCCCACACTCCCACCGCGGACGACAGTTCAAAATTTGCATCTGCAGAGGCCAGATTAGAGCCGGATATTTCGTCACTCGTGTATTGAACGTGATGGGGTGTTCAGAAAATCTTCCACATGTCAGGATCCGTCCGGCGATGACATCCTGTCCTCATCAGCGTGTGGATCCTCCCCGTCTCGCTGGGACCCATCGGCAGGGCGCAGAGATGCCCGCCTATATAGTGCTGGTGCAAGATACCTAGTCTGGGGTCCAAACTGTCCAAGGAGGCAAGCCACTGATATAGACTGCATGTCACCTGGTCATCCGCCTACCTCCTTGGGCGATCTCGCTCACACAAGATAAGTTACTGATAAAAGAGTGAGCGTATTTACGTACGGTGTTCTGTCCTCCTATCGGATCCACTACGTCTGCCTTGCGTTTTCGTTTCCCGCGCCAACCCACAGCGATCATCAACGCAATGACAAGTGGATTATGTCACAAAGGAACTCCCCTAGGTCAGCTTTTTGCAGACGAAAAGCAAGGTTGGTCTGGGTACGTTGCGAAGGTTAGTGTTTTTAGCCCGTCTATCATGACACGATATGTTAGATACGTGGAATGGGAGAAATATCCCGGCAAGAAAGCCATTGCGAGGGCCATTCTCAAGGCGCACCAGTTCACTCCGATCCCTGGTCAGTACCCCCAAAAAACCGATCATCATCACCATCGTCTTTAACCCAGTTCATTCAACCCCCCACGATACGCACCATGAACAGAGTTCCAGTTCGTTCCTCTCCCAAATACGAATCCTGTCCTGATCGGACATCGTTGGAAAGAGTACCATGAAGCCTTGGGCCTCAAATCTATCGTAGATTTCAGCTGGGAGACGGTACAAAAGGAGAAACCGGATCTCATCCATCTGTTGGTGAATCGGCCTGAACCAAGCATGAAGCATCCATTTCCAATACTCAATTCATGGACAGGACTTTCCTTATAATGGTGAAACCCGTCGCGATCAGTTGTTGCAAGGCAAGATCACGGACAACGAGTATCACTTGTACGTCGTTTTCGCTGTTGGGCGGGCCGCATGTGTAGACTTGCGATCTTACCTCTCCGTTTTCTTATCAGCGTTCGGAATCATGGTGGGGTACCCGACATCGAGGAGGACCTATTCCGGCTTGAAATCGGTGGGTTAGTCAAGAGCCCAGTATCGCTCTCCTTGAAAGACCTCAAAGATCCGGAGAAATTCCCGTACGTGCTCTTTGATGTCCCGACCTCTCTCGGTTGGATGGCTGATATTTTTTAAAATAAAATAAAATAAAATAAAAGCCAGTCGGAAGTTACCGTTACTCTGCAGTGCAGCGGCACGCGGCGAATTGAACAGATCCGGGCATATCCTGGTGACGGAGATGAACTCATTAACGCCCCTTGGGGTGAGGGTGCCATGTACGTTCTTGACCAGCACAATACCAGGAATGGTTAATATTTACCGCGGAGGGCTGTGACAGTGGCACTGCCGTGTATCGAGGTGTGCCTCTGAAGAAAGTCTTGAAGAAAGCTTGCGGTGGCATCTTGCCTGAATGCCAACACCTCGAGTTCATCGGCGCGGATACATACTTCAAGTCAGCTTCTGGTTGTGGCGTTTCGTTTCCCAAGCGGATGTTCTAACGCGGACGACTTGCAGGAAAGGCGATGTGTTCAACTATGCTGTGTCAGTGCCATACCGGAAAGTCCGGGCGAATGAGGAGGTGCTTTTGGCATGGGAGATGAACGGAAAGCGCCTCCCCAAGATCCACGGCGCGCCGTTGCGTCTGGTGATTGCCGGATACATTGGCGCTCGTAGTTGCAAATGGGTTTACCAAATCAACGCGCTTGCTGAGGCGAGTTTGGGACCCGTGCAGGCTCAGGAGTACCTCTATTATACATCGCAGGTTCGTCAACCATGACTTTTTTCCCCCAGAGAAGTCGAATCCCTAATACCAGTATCTATCCAGATAGGCAAACAAAATTCAAAGTACTCCAATGGGTTCTCGATCCAGCAGATGCCGGTTTCGTTTGTATCAGTGATTCCAGCGCTGAGATGTGCAGAGTTGTGCTGATGTTGACGTAGGAGCGCTATCATCTACCCGATGGATAAAACCGTTATAACCCATGACGGGTTCATCGAACTGAAGGGTTGGGCCTACAGTGGTGGTGGTAACTGGGTCGAAAGGGTAGAGGTTTCTCCCGACGGGTGCGTGTTTTCTTTTCGCGAGGACTTCTTTGCCGTCGTGCTGATAATATCTGAATCATACCTAGCGGCCACGTTTGGTACGCCGTCGATCAAGATGACATGACAGAAAAGGTATGGGTACGAGTGCTTGACCCCCTGTCGATTCTCAGGGTACCTCCCACTGCTAGCACTACCACGCCTGGCGACTCTGGAAGATCAAAGTGCCCGTTGACGCTGAAGGTTGGCTTGAGTTCTGTGTTCGTACATGGGATTCTTCGAACAATACGGAGCCTACTTTTGTTCGTTCTGCATGGAAGTATGTTGCAGTGCACTGTGACTGTCCGTGAAGGTGAGGTCTGACGAGCCTGTAACAGTTGGGACCTCCACGTCACGTCTTCCTGTCATCGGATCAAACTCTATAGCGTCAATAGGACAAAGGCTGCTACGAGAAAGAGGCTCGACGAATTGGCGGCGAGAGGTGAAGGAATAGTGCCACTGTCCAGGCCACTGGAATATGCTCTCGAGGATCACGACGAGTATCTGGCTGCACGTCGCAAGCACCCTCGTGAGCCACTGAATTGATTTTATATAGTATGTTATACACCACTCGCGAATATTGCGGAGAAGCAATCTACGCGATCGATCTGTACGTCGCATGTATCCAAGACTCTATGCATGTATCTAGTGGCTTCGTGCGTGTTCTCGTTCTACACTTTGGCCAGCATCCATCTCTCTCCCTCCTTTGCTGCGACCCCTTCTAAATCAGTGAATCCTGCTCTGGAATACAATGCACGCCCAGAGGCGTTGTTATCATAGACGAGTAGAACTACCACTTTCTCAAAGTCCCCGCCGTTTTCACTTGAAAACTTGACGTCGACGTTTGTTCGCGCCCATTCCAAACACGCGTTTAACAACTCGGCTCCGACACCCTTGCCCCTATGTGTAGGGTGCACCCACATTGCATAGAGGCCATACATTCCCCAATTGGCACCCACTCCGGCTTCTTTGAAGGGGGCCATGATAGAAGGGGCCATCGTCATCTCCGAGGGTCCTACCATAGTAGCTGTCCCTATCCACTCGCCCGTCTCGACGTCTCTCTGTTCATGCGAGGAAGCATTCGACACGGAAGCGATAAATGTTCGCTTGAGAGGCGAATCGAATCGCTGTCGCCAGGCTTCCTCCGAGAACGCCACCTCGCGTGCGTAGGTGGAGACGAAGGCGTGCGGGTCAATTTGGAGCGAAGCGAGTCGGAGCGTTTTGTACGCAACGAGCTGGGATGGGGAGATGGGTAGTTCGATGGGGAATACGGTGTAGGTCGGCGTCGTCGGGGCAGTTGGGATGAGTGGTGTTTCGGCACGTCCTACCGTATCTGCAAGACGGGTGTTATCGGCACTCGACGACTCTACCATAGGCGTTTGAGAACTCTGATTGGAATATTGGAGGACGGCTAGCACCAAAGGAAATTTAAGGGCCTCCGCCCTGACCTATTCCAATTAAAACTGGGTGTCCCAAACTGCTCGAAAACGCCGCGTTTTCGTGTTTTCGGTTTGCAGGGGCTAGTACTACTATAGAGCACACTCTTGTACTGGATGCTGAAGCTTGAGTTCAAGCGCTGAATGACTGCGCGGACGATTGAGACCTTGATTGCCGAACCTGCTGGTGTTCGTCCACGTGTCTCGGCCCTGTCCGAGTTCCTGTGATCGGCTAGTTTGAAGCCACTAGACCACAATTTATGTGGCAGTGCTTATCATGTTCACTCCTTGCTCTTACTTCTCAGATCTCAGCTCTGATTGTGCGGCGATGCTATCCAAACGAATGAATGCGACGTGGATTCGGATATATTGCCTTTCGTACCCGCGGCCGGCATGCGAACCACCGGCTGTGGGTTTTTTCGGATGAAATCCAGGATACAGATGTGACTCCGGCGTCCGGTTCAGGAAGTTGATTGGACCCCTAAGGAGGCACTAGCCATACAAGATTTGCATATCTACATCAAGTTCAATGGTCGAGGGAAACTTCGTAAGGTCGGAGGCGATCATCTACGTCGATCCTAATGCTGGCTCATTTGCACGTACCCACCTTTTGTGCATTCCACGACAGGAGGCAACGGACACACAAGCGCCAGGGCTTGTCCGTGTCTGACCACAATATTGGCACGTTCAATCTCCGCCGTCCTCTCGGTGCGTTACTTCTCACTACCGGTACGGCAAGCAGGCGTGGCGCCATCTCCGGCTCTTCATTGGCCTGCCGACGAACTTCGATACGCACAAAGGTGGGGATTTTTCAACAGATACGTCCACCTTCACCCCGCACACTCACATGCACCTGGAAAGCACCGATGGAATTATTATATCGACAATGTACGAATAACCGCGGAATTAAATATCTCGAGCACAAGACTGTCCGATATGACAGCATCTACAAGTCCAAGTCCTCCAATCGGTATCTCGTCAAGGAGGTATGGAAGCGAACATATCCAGCTGTGTAATATTTGAACGCCTCACAGGCTTCTGGAGACCGCTCCAGTATCTTTACAATCCTCTTGTAGAGGCCGATTGTCGTACCCGTCAATTCATTGAATGTTTCCATCTTTGATTTTTTGGTACGAGCTGCTAGCGTGGAGATCTGGTTGGTCGTCTCGCCTACTCGCTCTTCCTTGTAAAAGGATAACACATCGCTAAACAAGTCATAAATATAGTGTCGACCCAAGATAGGACAAGGTACTCACTTGACATTATGGATGAACAGCGTCATCTCTGGGATCGCCTGAATGTAGTCATTCATCGGAACCTCTCGCGGGAACACCATGAATGAGTAAGCCTCCGCAACGCCAGACATGACTCGCTGATAAGTGGGATACTGTTGCGCAGCGCTCGAGATCTACTCGTCGTCGTCAGTGACATGTTCTCGAAAGCAATATCAACGACAATACCTCCATAGATATCGTTTCGTGCTCCAGTAAATTCGCGGTGACAAAGTTCAACGTCGATGTGGTGATCAGTTGAGAGGCAACTGGTCGATACAACTCTGTGGCCCGACGGATGACGTCTGCAAATGCATCCAGAACGCCATTCCCCTGCGGGTCCCTCGCAACAAATCGGTCGTTGAACAAATAGATGTTGGGCATTTCTGCTACGAAACGGTTGGCCGCGTCATCCACGAAGATGGCGCACGACGTGTAGAGTGCGATCCATATTTGTGTCGGACGGTGAGGGAGATGCACCCCGGCGGTTGCTGCATAGGCGACCCCCTCTCGCAAGTACGTCCGCACAGACGGATTGCCGTCCACTGGGTAGCCGCGTCGTGTCGCGTCCTCGATACATTCCTGGTACAGGGTTTCGTTAAACGGGGTGACTTCGTATGCAACGTTGCATTGCTCGAGAAGTGAGCGGATGTTTTGGCGTGCGGTCTGAATCTATAAGGTGTGTTAGCCGACGACAACCCCTTTAGCCTTTTTTCTTACCAGTTGCATGTCGAGTACTGTTGCAGTTTGTGTTGAGACCGTGGGCTTACTTGCCTCGTTCTTATATCTAGCCACGACGCTCTTTCCGACACTACCGTGACCATCGGTGCGATTAGCAATTGCACGTTCAGAGAACGTTCAAATCGGTGTAAACGGTTATGTTCAAGACCCGGTTAAGGTGGAAGGAATACACTGAGTACACTTTGTAATGAACGTCTATGATTCGCTGTCCCACCATCGCCTCATCGCGCAGCGAAGCGATGGCAGATTTAACCCCGCCATCCGCACGTAGCGGTGTAACTGATAGTTGCCAGATATACTCTGTCTCATATCTATTTTGCCAAGCTGCCGTACAAGTGGAGGGAAAAGGATAGATAATGAAGTCGTCGGACGTCCAGATATGCAAACACAGCATTTTGCTTGAGCCTGCTGCCGGACCGGCTACATGAGAACGGCGACACACTAACCGGAAAAATGAACGAATGCACCCGACTAGCAACGCCGCCTCCCAGGAGGGCCTCCCAAGGTCCTCCCGAGGTTGCCCCTCCTAGTTTTGTTGTGCAATTCGGACTCGGACTCCGTTATCTACCCGTAACTCTCCGAGAGTGTCGCTGATGCGAAACACGGGCGTCTTTCTATAATTGTCGCAAAAGTTATATCGATCAGCGGGGGACGATAGAGTCGTAGATCTGATAAGCAAGGAAGAATGCGGAATCTGGCACCTGCCGAACAGAAGATGCCAGCGCAGGGTCATCCTACATGGTCCCGATTACCCTGATGCGCATCCTGGGACTTCACAACCTTAAAAGAACCCGGTGGATGGTGAGACCTCGTTAACCGGAGAATTCTATCGTTGTCTAGAAGTGGCAGTGGTAGAACAGACACCGCACCCTGTTCATGCTTTTGGTAGTAAAGTTCATGGCCTAACGACAACAAAGACGCTTGTTTACGGTAGACGTCATCGTCAACTCGGTACCTGACGCGCGTTTGGCCTGGCGGATCCGGACCGTTGGCGCGGCACTGCGAATAAGGCAGGGCAGTGGACTGTCCTCGAAGCATATAATGTGGATAACGAGACGACAAAGGTTCAGTGTGACTCACCCCATCTACACAACTATACAACTATGCAGCCATCATCATCTCAATTATATGCATCAGAGTCTTTGTCCGCGAAAAGGAACAAGATACAGTCACAGCGAGAGTACCGGTCCAAAGAGTCGGACGGTTTCTCAGAGCTGCGCGACGCTCTACTCCTCGTGGATCCATTCGATACACCATTAGGCAGAGATGCGACGCGGCACCAGCTGCTTGTCACAGGTCAGTCAGTAATGCTTCTGGATTGAACCTCTCACCTGAGGATCAAACAACAGCCGCAAAAAAGCTGCGAAATCTCGCTGACGAGAACGAAAAGCTTGTGTTTCAGCTATCAGCAGTGCCTACCACTGCACCGCACGAGCTAGAGACGAGAGTCTCGTGTGGGATGACAGCTCGTTGGTGTTCCTTTTCTGAAACCATTTCAAGTTTTCAATGGGAAATCTTGGCTTCAGAAAACGTTGCAGCTACTGGTGCTGCATGGTCAACACGGGGGTATCCCATGGATCACCCACCGTCGGTGACCTCGAAACCTGCTCCCCCACTTCGACATTACGAGACTGCTGTCCCCGGATGGTTACAGAGCCCGCCTCCGCACCATGGGAATGGGCGCGAACCATATGGTATGGCGTTAGGGTCGTCATTTCAAGTGGCGGACACGCGGTGGTTTCACTAGTATGTTTTGGTGTGGTGCTGGATACATACCTCGGTCCTCCTTACGTGGACTGAAAACGGGGACTGTAGTGAATATGGGGTAAAATTGATAGCATACCCGATGATCATAATAAATTATACTATGGGGAGGCTCAGTTTATCTGTGCTCCATTATTCCATAACATCGGGCACGCCAAGAAATTATCCCCAAATGTCGTAGACGCCCGGCAAAGTTGAGTGTTATCGGGAAGCGCACGACGAATGATAGGGATGAACGTGAAGTGGTGGATGCAAGTAAGGTGTAAACGGAATGCAAACAGTACTACCCCGCTCTATCGCCACCATGAGCAAACCGGGACCAAAATCCAAGTTGACGCAGAC
>JBBPRD010000180.1:0-18569 GCA_038092855.1 Boletus piedmontensis
CCCGTCGGATCGCTATTCAGTTGGGGCTCCCACCCCCGGGCCCTGCGCGTGGGATCATATACACACCCCCTGGCGCGGGTCCTTCCGTCATGTTCGGGGTCACTCCCGGGCTCCCAGGGTTTTGCGTTTATCGTTCCCGTCTCGACGACGACAGATTGACGGGGAACTAAAGGGGTGTATTCTGTCGGACTCACCCGTGAGACTGGTTCTCTCGCCTCTTTTCGACGGTGATGATCGAGTGATTGGGTACTGCAAGTAGACGAGTGGACGACGAAGAAGTCATGACGGGGGGTGAGCGTAGACGCGGAACCCCCAACCAATGGAACTCTAACAGAGATCCTCTGGTGCTCTGTTTCCCCCCTGGAATCGACTATCTGCCATCTGAGGCAGTTACAATGGTCCCGAGTGGTCGTGGGCTGGGCATAGCTTAGAGGTTACGGCGCGTGGTTACTGATGACATCAAGGTGAAGTTCCTTCAACTTGGATAGTGACCCCACGCCGGTCCACTGGATGTCGTATCGACGACCGACCCTTCCTTGGGTTCATTGATTTGGTTCGCCCGTCGGAATATGGGGTGTAATTAAACCAAGATATACCACTCACATGATAAAGAAGAATACCATATGTTTAGATCCCGGTAGAAAACACCTTTCCTGTGAAGTGGCACAGTGGCACAAAGCGTGCGTGCGACGCCAAAGAGACAATCTAACTTCCTATTCCGCCTTCGATTGTCACAAGAAGGCACCTAAGTCAAACGAAATCCAGTGCTGTAGATAGATCCGAGTGCGTTCCCTCGAGACCTGAGTCAATATGCTCATCTGATGATCAGACCGCAGTGGAAAAGAAAATAACACACGGCAGCAAGTGAAGCACAGCACATCCTGAAAAACCTGAATAGGAGATAAAGCCTAAACCCGACGAGAGTGTTGCCCAGGGGGAATGTGACTATAGTCAATGCTTATCACCAGGAACGACTGAATTGGACAAATTCTCAGGGGTCACCCTTTACACCGTTGATAGAATGGACGCACATCATACGTGGCCTTGGCAATTCCAATTCATTTGATGCGACGGACATGGTGAAACAGGTGAAATTACATGTGCAGACTTGACTCGGAGCACACTGCCACTTTAAGGCCTTCGGGCGACCATAATGTCCGACACTCTGGACCTAGTAAAATGTGCGAGCAAAAACCATCACGCCTTCGTCGCCCTTGAGGTCATGTGATAGTACTCACATTGATCGGAATACGCACCTTTACTCTGAACTATCACCATCGTGCAAGGTCTCTTCGCATGCATGCGCATGACCGCCCGATACTTTTCTCGTCCAGCGATCAGCAAAGAAGCGTGAACTGACTTTTTAGCGACTTTCACCCCATTTGTGGTTTCCCCGCTACCGGCCTACATATACGGTGGATCTCACGGAATACCCCGATGGCAGGTTCTGTGACGTGGCAAATAACCTTGATGGAAAAGGAGGGTCGGCACTACCGGAAGGTCCTCCTAATGACAACCCGGGTGAACGACAAAATGCCATCGTGCAATCTTCCATCATGCCTGCACGATAGCCACCGGGACATCTCCGGTTCGCGGTTCCGTATGGTTTCGGAGGTCGGTCCTGAATACGTTGATGCAACATGAGACGCATACCACGCACGAACCCCGCAACGAGTAAATTCTATTGCTCAGGAACCCGCTCATGGCCATCAGGAGGCCGGGACGGAACTTGGAGAGCAACTGTTGCAGCACCCGGCAAAGAACCCGTACTGCCAGGCTGGAAACCACATGCGTTTTGACGTCTGGAACTGTAATTCAAAGTGACCTGTAATACTGTACCTGGTATTTATGTGGCCCACCGACCTCTCTGGAATCGAATGCAATGTCCCTTCTACAGACGCGATTGTCCTATAGCATCCGAGCAGATTGCATGTTGAATAATTTTGACAGCGTACCGATCTAGTACTTTGAGTTGACGGTGGCGCGACGCCTCTCCCCTGACACGGGCGACCAATCCCGCCATCGCCACGATATATGAATGTGGATTGTGGAGTAGTTGCTAAATCGTTAAGACCATGTATCACCAGTGGATCCTTGGAGATAGTTGTACGAGTCTGTTGTCGACAACCATCCAATGGCAAACCGGCGCTGGCGACTCGGAGCAGTCCGTGAGCTGAAGTCGGCGCTTGATGGTATCCACTAATTGGCTAGGCAGTAAGTCGATCAACAACACGCCTTGGCCTTTTACAAACATTAAAATTTGGGGTATTCACCCTTCAAGTACTTCCGATAGAGTTGTCCCTCCAACAATAACCTTCAACTTTCCTCGAGCCTACCCTAGAACCCTCTCAATAACATCCTTCCATTGCCCAGTCAACATCACTGATACATCAAACGACAGTCAATAATTCCTTACTTTGTCCCTTAACCATGGGCAAACCGCGTACGGACGCTGAAGGGCCCCAGTCTGATATGATCATCGTTATCGCAAGCATCGTCTGAGGCCGAGCCACTCAAAACCCCCCCTCGGCCGAGGAGACACCTGCCAGGATGATCAATTACGACTCAAATATTTTTCCTTTTCTGAGAAGAAAAAAAAAAAAAAAAGTCCAGCGACTTCTCCCGTTCACTTCCGTTTATACATTCGCTTAAATAATTTTACCAAGCTGAACGCAACTCTTCCCCAGCTTTTACTTATCCCTAAGTAGAGCAGCTGAAATGAAATGGCAGTTAGACTAACTCAGTTAGACAGGACTTTTTTGAGAGCCATTGCGATAGCCGACGAGCACCTAAGCGACCCCCCAAGATCTGGCCTGGTGTCTTACCAAATACACTTCAAGATGAGAGTAATGTACGCTCCACCACTTTCCCTCGGGTATTTTTGCGGATAGTTCTGCCGCTTTGCCGAGCATCGCGTGGATCAACCACTTGGCACAGCCAGTCGGCCTCCCGGTCGGAGCGTTCTCTGCTCCGAAGGAAATGCATGACCGAGAAGGCTCAGATCAGTCGTCTCATGCAATTTTTTTTTTTTTTTTGGGGGGGGGGGTGTAACTTGCACTCTCAGGGGTAAGCTCGTAGAGATGTGGGAGGCATCGAAAGGGCATTTATTACTGTAACTCTCGAGCACGCTATTTTTGCAGCTTTGAAACTTCCGCCTTCTTCTCATCTGTTCCTATTGCGTTTTCGGGCAAATAATACGACGAGAACGAGCACTCCACATGCCTCGTGGACTGGGTGTCTAACTTCCTTGTTCCTCGAGCATGCCGTCAGATCACTGGGCTGCGCGAAGCTGGGAGCATTATTCCCAGGTTGGTGCTTGCAGGATGAAACTTCGTAAGACCTTCCTCGTCAGGCAGCCGACAGCTCGCATCTCAAGCCTGGACTTCATCAACCGCATCAACCTGCAGGTATTACATTCGGACACGATGTAAATTACATACCTATCAGATAATAAATCCCTGAAAAGTGACAAATTGTCCATACATAACGGAATGAAAAGAAGCAACTTCTACATGTAAATATATAATATGCACTAGTAGTTTCCCTTTAGAACCCCTCGACGGCTGCACATGGTATGACATGTACCCTGGATTGCTTGATTATGCAGACATGCCAAAATATGTCGATGTGATCAGACTCCGCGTGTGATTGAGAAGGATGGATAAGACTAAAAACGTATGATGTCCAATAGTCGCGATCTTTGCCGTCGGAGGCACTTGTGAGCTGATAACAAATATGTGAATAACAAATGATCAGCCGAGTTTCTGTGCAGCCACTGGTTGGCCGATCAGCAACGGTCAGCCCAGGGAACCATGGGAGCGTAGAAAAGGCATACACGAGGAAGCGTAGAGCCGTAACTGGCTCAAACTTGACCATGTAATCCGTAGTCGATTCTGATATGGATCGTATGGGCTCAGTTGGAGCGACGATTCTTCGGACAAGCCAATCGCCATGGCAGTTTGCATAGCAAGCTGTGGGAGTGCATTAGACAAACTCGCACATCGGTCAAACCACTGGCACACGCACGTCACTATACTGACGGAAACCTAGTCCCGCGCGCGTCAGCAAGAGCTCGACGAATACGGTGTCAAGAGCATACCTTGCATACGACCATTCTTGTACTCTGCCCACGCGAGAAGAATCGCCGCTTGGAGGGCCTCAACAGAAGGATGTTGAAGAGATATTGACAGTTGTTCCTATTATACTTCAGTTGGCGCCGGCAACTTTCAGGCAACTCAGACCCACCTTCGCAGTATCACAGTAGACCTCAGCAACAGCCTGTGGACCCCTTGTTACAACTTCAGGGATATCGGAGAACCTGCAAGGACGTCAAGCGTGAACTGTACAGTCCATGCCAGGCACATCACCTTGCACCCAAAGCAGCTATGCAATTCAAAAGTAGTGGAGGCAACGTTTGACGTCGAAACTTGTCGTATATGTCTTCGTAGTTGAGGAATGGGGACTGCGCGCCCATATTGCTCACGAATAATTGTATGAATTGTTGCATCCAGGCCCGCTGGGGAGACGATGGGTGTCCAGCATCGAAGAGTGGAGACGATCTGTATTGTGGCGATTGTTCAACTTGTCTTCCGTACGAAAAACCAGAAGTGGATTGCGTGGCACGGTGAGCATTGTGAGATCCTGAACTCTTGGAATGGTCAAGAGGGTAAGATTGGTAGCGTACATGGGCTTCATTATTGTTCGTCGTTGACTGGGGTGGCGAGTATGACGTGGAGCGTTGCATGGATGGTGATGGTGCTGGAGGGGTATATTGTACAGGGAACTCTGGAACAGTACTCTCGGGTCCGCTATAGGTGTCGTGAGACGCGTACCCAGCTCTGTCAGCTGGGCGAGTGAGGGTAGGTCCGGCAATGGCTCGACTGCGCTCGGCAAAGTAGCGCTCTCGATCTCGAAATCTGCACTGGACCTTTGCGATTTTGCATGCGTCGCAGTTGGCGTCCGGACTGGACTGAAGACACTTGATCTTTTTTAAGCGACTGGAAGAGAACAATGAAGATTAGAAATGTAAAGCGGCACAAGGCACGTACCAATTATCGCAGGACGTGACAAGACGAGGGCGTTTCCTATGACTGTGACCCTCCTGGGGAGACTCAATGATAAACTGGAAGCTTTCCATGAACCAAGAATGATGGGGAGTGACTCGATGACGAAGGTATAGGGCTGTTTATATCCGCACTATATAGTCCCTCGAGGCCACTTAAGGCTGTCACGCTCGTGTCACCAAAAAATATAAGTTACCAATAAGCGTGGACCCAGATACCCAGATCCGCGAATCTTGAGTCTCGCTGAAACGATTCTCACTTGTGATCTGTAAAGGCTCTTAAGCGATCACCGCAAAAAGAACTTACTCAACAGACCACAACGGTAGCAGTGCATTGATCGATTTCTGATCAGTAAAACAGATCAAGTCAACCGCCGGGGATTAGTCAATTCCAGAAGCATCGCGTGAATACCTGCATTTGTTTCAAGCGAGTGCCGTAAGGGGGGATTGGCAATCAGGATGCTAGGCCCGCAACTCCTGACCAGGTCCACTCCACGCGAACACACTATGTGAGTTCCTGATGAGTCCCAAGACGCCGCAACTGGATCATGGGCTCACTGAGATGCGGTTCCTCAACACGTCAAACACCCGCTGAACAAATAGGTAAGTCTAGGCCGTTTTGATTTTGGGGCCACGAGTTGCGCTGGCCGCCTATGGAACAGCCTCCTTGAGGTCAGTTTGGGTCCCAGACTCCCGGGATGCTTCCGTTCCCAAATGACACTGGGTTTCACACTGTTTCCAGCTGGGCAAGTGATCGGCTGTGCCTTGTAACTAAATTGATGGCACCTCCGGCAACATATGCCGGATGCCATGTCATCACTTGAGCTCACTCAAGGCTCGCCCGTCCGCAGCAAAAACCATAAACACGGGCAATTCAACCGCAGCGATTTGACTTCTCCACAGCGATTGCCAAGTACTTCCGGTGTTGGCGGGACCAATCCGTCAGCAACTACATTCAAATTTCGGATCAATGGTACGGTACATCCGATAGTATTTAAGTCGCGCACCCCACGTAATTCCAGTCCTCACTCAGGGTCATGCGACTCAGAACGACGCTACATTAGAAAACTAAATGCACAAAATATGTGGATTCAGTTCGCCAAAATACTGTACATATTATTATAAAACCTACTCACCAGGATAACCAACGCAGAGAACCAAATGAGAACTAGTGGTAATCCATCTATACACCCTTGCCGGTATCATCCGTTTTGTCGCCCCAATTCAACTTAGAGCTCCTCAAACTCCGAATTTCTTCGGCATCTTCCTCCCCTTCATCAAGCCCTTCCCCGGAGAAGAGAAGATGCCGATGGATATCCCCATTGTTGTCTACCTGGATCTTTGTGGCGCTCACTTCAGTAACTAGCCACGCTTCTTAAAACCAACTTACAGGCGAATGTAGAGGCCTGGAATTGCGTGATCTCGTAATCAACTCTACATCATGGTCATATGCCGACCGTTCGTCGCTCAAGCTTTCACCTTCGAATTGGATCACATTGCCATGTGCATCGAGAGCGACGTTGGAATCGACGGTCTTGCGATATTTGTGATATGTAAAGAGCGCAATACCTATCCTCGCTATGTCAGCCAACGATGCACTCGACCGATAATGAAAACCGACCACAAACGGTAATAGCAACACCTGTGATGTTAACAGGTGTCAATTCGTCCCCAAAGAACCAGGCAGCTATCGTGATGGTCGAGACCTCTTTGGCTATCCCTGCTATGGACATTGGAAGAACGCCAGCACGTTGAATGATACTTGCACGACATTGTATAGTCAGCCTCATGGTGCATGGGAGAGGGTACGTGACCGCTCGAACGTACTAATACTCGCTCATGACCATAAAAAAGGCGACGATTCCTGGAGCGACTAACATAAGGAGTGTATTCATCGCTGATGCCGCGGTAGCGAAGAACGGGGTCGAGAACACATTGTTCCACCCTTCCCAAGCGAGGCTAATCACAGCCACTGAAAAAGCTGTAGCTGGTGACAACCAAAATATCGTGGATGGCGGGTTATCAAGCCCCATGGATTTGTCCTGCATTGCGACTTGTGTGAGACTCCAGCGAAGGCCACCGCAGACACTTGCGAAGGTGACCAGCAAGAATCCAGATAAGACGAATGCAGTTTCTGAGGCGACCATCAACAACACCCCCACGAAAATGATCAGGATCACAATGACCAAGCGCACGGAGAATGACTCCAGTCGGAAGAGAAATGCGAAGAAAAGGACGAATATTAACGTGGAGGATTTGCACATAGCTATAGGAATAAGGTGTCAGCCGATCGTTCGTGCTGCGTGCCACACACAAGGGAACGAAGAAAATCGCTAATAAGAACACTCACTATAAAAGGATAGTGTAATGGTCTTCAGAGAAACATTGGACAGTCCGATATCAAGGCCGGTTGCCACTGCAGCGGGGGCAGCCTTGATGCTACGGAAATGGTATCATCTTGCGGAACCTGCGTCCAGACTCACTCACCTATAGCTACGTATTGTGGGCCGTCTATCAGAAGTGAACCTTCTTGAGAAAGTGCATCTAAGCAAGGCAGCCAGTAAAAACTGGATGAGCATGTGGACAGTGGTTACGAATAGCGGGAAAGGGAAATTAAAGTGTTTCGGAGAGAACATCCATTTGTTATACACGGAGAGGATCGTCGCAAAAAGGAACCTAGATGGAGGTGGTCAGAGGTTCCAGCAGAAATATAAAGGTAAGTGCATTGTACTAACCATGCCAAGATGAAGAAAGCGTTGATGAGTGCGTTTCTCCACCAAAAGCTTTTCTTCTCTGCCTGGGACGCGATATGGACGTCGCCTTCGTCGTTGAGAATAGTATCTTCATCGTCAAGATCCCCTGTACTTTGTTCCGCGCCTGACAATATTGGTGCGTGTTCGGAAGACTCTGGATGCATGGAGCAACGTCAAACACACCCCAGAACAAGTGTCCCAGGTACGCAGCGTGTGAAAAATAGGCCTGCGCCAGATCTGCTACAAACTACTAATAACTACAGACATGGATTGTTCCTGCTCTCTATCGACTCATTGACCTGAACGATTATCTTTGTAGACGGCGTGGTGAGCCATACTAGGTCTCTGTTTGGCCCATGGGTTCATAATGATGCCAGCTCAGACCAGGAACTCACGGGCACCTACCCAATGGATTGAACTAGAAAATTATCACCACGGTAATACTATGCAACGGCGTTCTCAGGTTTCTGTGTATGTGGCACCTCGGGAGGAATAGATACGGTAGGATAGTTTCGCCTGGACACGGAATCCGAATCAGATCTTTGGGGGTACAACTATTGAGCCGAACTTGCCACGTTCGCCAGTGATCAAACTGTTTTTGGTTGAGGTACTCGCGCCATTCGTCTTTCTTTATCTCCGACCTAAAGCGAGCATGCTGAAGCAGCTCCAGATGGTGCAAAGCATGAGGATAGCTTCAAGAGCGTTCGGGTCAGCGTCAAAACAGGGACCGGACTACACCGACTGTATGAAGCGCGCATAATCCTTCTCTCGCCAATATTGTAAATATGCCAAGTAATTGACGAAGGCGGGCTGGTCGAGTATGTCTTGTTGGGCCAGGGAGTGCAAATAGTAGGGATTTGCGAGAGATTGTACGAATTCGAGCTCTAGCTCAAACCTTTCTCTATTTGCCGCTCTAGGATCTGTGACTGGAGGAGGGGATTCAACTGCTGCAGTTGTAGACATCAAAGACTCCGTCTTCCTCCGTGTTTGGATCCAAAGCTTTCGCCAAATAGATGGTCACGTGGCCATGACGCGTCGACATCAAGGTCTGTCCGCTTCACATTTCCTGTCATCGATTTGACAGCCATGTCGGACGAAGATGCCAGCGGTTGGGAGCTCACAGAATCCGATCCTGGTGTCTTCACGTACGTACTCATTCTCATTCTCATTCTCTCCTGGAATCAAACTGAACATCTTTGTCAATACCCAGGGAACTCCTGAAGACACTCGGTGTTCCATACATTGTCGATGATTTGTACTCGCTCGATCCTGAGGCACTGTCTGCGCTACAACCTCTTCATGCTCTAATATTTCTTTTCAAATGGCTGCCTTCCACTACCGGCGAGCCGAGTAGCACTGCAGGACAGTATGATACCGATTTCCCTGGCTTCTTTGCACAGCAAACGGTCAACAATGCCTGTGCGACCATCGCAGTAATAAACGCGCTAGGAAATGTACCGTCACTCCCTTCAGGCCCACAGCTAGCAGACCTGATGAATTTTACGGCGGGAATGGACCCACAAACGTGTGGAATGGTGGTGACCAGTGCAGACTGGTTACGGGAAGCACATAACGCACTGTCTCCGCCAAGTTCTATCTCGCTAGATGGTCTCGGGCTACCAAGGAAGACCGAAGATGCTTATCACTTTGTCGTCTACATTCCCGTTATGGGTAGTGTCTATGAACTTGATGGATTAAAGCCGTATCCTGTTCGCCACGGCGACTATGGTGAATCTGGGGAGGGCTGGCTGAGGAAAGCAAGGTGGGTTGTTGTTGTCAAATTTTTCCTCCGGATTAATATCCGCCCAATTAGAGAGGTGATCGAGCATCGAATAAGCACGTATCCAACTGGAGCGGTAAGCGAGTTCCCAAGTGGAGATAACCGTTCTTAAACCAACTTCTTTCTCCCAGTTGGAGTTTAGTTTACTTGCCCTTCGCGATGATCCTCTGCCTGCTCTCAAAACACAGCTAGAGCATCTGCAGCAAATAGGAAGTCGTTCGGAAACGAGTCAGGTCCTTGTGAAGATCAGCAATGAAAACTCGAAACGTGAACGCTGGGCTGTACGTCGTTGAACCCGTCCTGATATCTGATAAGCCTATCCAATTATGATTTGAGCAGTTTGAAAATAGCCTCCGTCGTCACAATCACATTGGGCTAGTTCACGCGCTATTAGTTGGACTTGCGAAAGCTGGGCGGCTTTCATCCGTCACGGAGAATGCGAGGAATGTGATGCGGGAACGGGTCGCGAGACGGAGAGAAATGGGATTTGGTGACATGGACGAGGATTAGAGTAGCACGAGAGTAGCAACTCACCACCACAGCTCGCTCTTCCCCCGTCTTGATCCCTTCGTGCAATCACATGTTCCGCACTTGATCTTAGAGTTAGAGTTCCGACCACAAGGTGTTTGAGGAGGCCGCGGTCGTGGATGGCAGTTGCCGGGAACAGAAGTTCCGCCCATACCAGTGCTAGAATTCCGTAACTATTCTCCACAGAAACGAGAACAACGGTCAACTTCGGCTCGGTAACACGATGCTCCCGGTCGTATCTTGGCTTATCACGAGGCGTATACGTTTCTGCTTGGCAGTTCATTTGAATGGGCTGCTGTTCTTAGGTTCCCAAAATGGTCACATGACCCCCTGAACTTGCTTTCCGGCTTCCGATGGAGCTTGATGATGATGATCGGCTCAGTGCAGCGCAGCAACCTTGTTGCGACGATCCGACGGTGTGCCGTTCATTTGATTCCATTGAAAGCTCTTAAGAACAGTTACCTCAATCAGCAGACGTACTCTACAAATATGTCGCTTACAATCAAATCAACCGTCCAGTTGACGTCAGGTATTTAGGGTTCAATCTCGTTCACGATCCACACTGACGCCCGGCGAGCAATGTAGGCCATGCAATGCCCCTCCTTGGGTTTGGCGTGTACCAGAATTACAACACACGACCGTCCGTTCTAACAGCCTTTTCAGCCGGCTACAGGTGTGTGATCAATTCGTTACGAAGCACGGTCTTTCAGTACCCGGTCACTGATCTGATTTGCCGTTGCTTTCAGGCATGTCGATTCAGCCCAAGCGTACAGGAACGAAGCCGCAGTAGGTGAAGCCGTCAGAGAGAGTGGTCTCGAACGGGGCGACCTATTCATCAGTACGATGCGTGCGTGTTAATGCATGGTTCATCATGACGCTTACTGCTCTGCATGCAAGCCACGAAATGTATTAGTAAAACGCATGGTTATGACAGCACCCTCAAGGGCGTCGATGAATCGCTCGCACGGTTTGGTTTCGGTAGGGAATTGAATGTTCAATCATCTCGCTTCGGCAGCTCACTTGTGTTTTCTGTCCACTGTTGGCTCTCGAAAGATTATATCGACCTATTTTTGATCCATGATCCATTGTCTGGCACGGACCGACGCTTGGCCACCTATCGCGCCTTGCTCGATGCCCAGAAGACGGGGAAAATCAGGACAGTCGGGGTCTCGAACTAGTTGGTTTTTCGAAATCCGCTTCCCGACTTCCTGATTCACGTTGGAATCATCTAGTGGTATCAAGCATCTCGATGAAATCAAAGATGCGGGGCTGCGGATGCCCGCTGTGAATCAGATTGAGGTATAGTTCCGTTTGTTTATTGTCATTCAATGAGGTAACGTCCTTCTCTGTACGTAGCTTCACCCCTTGTGCCAACAGCGGCCTATTGTGGATTATTGTCGTGCTCACGGGATTGTTGTGCAAGCGTACTGCCCGATTTTGCGCGGGCAAATGGATCATCCAGTCATTCAAGCAATAGCAAAGAAGGTTTGAACGATCATCACCGCGCCGCACCAGCTCCCTCATGTCTTCTATTGCGTCAATCTAGCACGGACGAGATCCTGCTCAGGTACTTCTCAGATGGTCCTTGCAGAAAGGGTGCGTTTTTCATCTTATTTATCATCGCGGAGGAATTTATCCATTTCAAATTCTTGTTCCCGCAGATTTGTCCCCCTTCCAAAGTCGGCTACTTCCAGCAGGATCGAATCCAATGCGGAGTTATATGACTTCTCACTCGATTCTGAGGATGTAACAGCTCTGGATAACCTTGACGCCGGGAAAGCAGGAGGTATCAGTTGGAACCCGGTTGATGCACCTTGAATTCCAATACAAATGTTTTCGTGATAGTGGAACAGGAAGCGTAAAGTACTCATATTGCGCGCCTGCCAGTGTTGTATGCGAAACTAACTCTCTCAAGCGGCGCTCCACCGAGTGGACATGTTGTGACAATCTCAGGAAATGAACTTCATAACGTTACACCACGTTCTCCCTTGTTGGTTGATGGAATTCGAATCAGCGGAGAGTACCATTACCAACCAGCCAAGTCTCGTGTCGACGGGAAAGATAGATCCGGATTTTAGCGCTTACGTTCTACCATGAAGGGCCACGGAAGACGAACCAGTGCGACCCCTCGGCGATATTGGAGCAAGCATACCGATGTCGTGCAGCGGCCGCCGCCACGTACGGGGAAGAATCAACTTGGTACCAGTCATGGAGCGTGGAGCAACTCAGTGACTGGACCCCGGGTGCGGTAAGTCCTCCGAGTCAGTTCCTTCTTGAATGTGGAGTCTTACTCGGTCAGGGGCACTACAAGGGTCGTTGACGAAGTATCAGGCCCTGCGAAGCCACTCAATCACGGTTGCTTTGGCGAGTGTAATGAAGAAAGACCTGCCTCTCTGGTGGATCTTGCATTTGTCTTGCCACAGTCATTCCCGTAACTGTCAAGACTACACAGTAGTCCCAAGTAGGCTGTTTCTTGACGGGGCTTCGCCTTGATCGTACCGACAACAGCGGCTCGGAGCATGTGGACGGGTCATGATGTCTTGTTTTTATTTTATTCAGCGACTGGAGGTATGATAGCGGTCAGCCGCCTGGCAAATAGGATCATGACGGTGCAGAAGTGCAGCGGATCCTCGGATCGGATCGCCGAAGGTTGAGGGTGGCGGTGCAGTATCTGTTTCGCTTTGTTTGCTCCCATCGCTGCCTGGCTGCTTCTCATTCTGCACCAGGTAACCTCAGACCTGCCCTGTGGGTGTAACGAAATGGACATTCTGTCTCACTTCGGAACGCTTGACGAGCTAATTCAAGTCGTTTACCAAGGTTTTGATCGATTTATCGTCCTGTCCGCAGTCAGCGAGTCCTCTTGGACAGTATACGTTGGCTTGAAGGGACCCGAAGGGAGGTGGTGGCGTGGGTCATGGTCCGCACGAGAAATATCACAGTTTATCGTTCGTCCCTGATCGGCATGTTCCGACCTGTTGACTGCTACTGTCCCGCAGGGTTCAAAGTCGACCTCCCAAGTGCTGGAGGGCTTCGCTCACAACCTGTCTGAGGCATTCGTGAATGGCGAACTGTGTGTCGGTGACTGGGCACCCGACATAGGTGCGAAGATCAACGTGAATTTAGTCTTGGCTTTTTGGTCCCATATATTTGTCAATGAACGATCATCACCCTCTAGCTCACGTTGAGGCCTACGTCGAAAAAACCGGTACACATCCCTCTGGTTGAATTGTCCGCCAGGGAAGCTGCATCTTATGCGACAACCGTCCTCAGTACAGTATGAAACAATAGAGCGTCCATTCCTGAGCAGTGGTGACGACTGACCAAGATTGCCCTCCAAGCACAATCTCGCAAGTGTCGATTGAACCCATCTTCGTTTTCTGCCCAGACTGCCGGAGCCGCGGGATCATCCCTCACAAGGTCAGGTGCGTCTGACAGGTCGCACTTCGAGACGTTTCAGAGGTGAAACCTTGCATTTCTTCAAGCCACCCATGTACATCCTCCTGCGAAGAAAGCGCACGTCTCCGAGCGCTCAGCACTGTTTCAAGCTGAAGGCGAAGCTGAAGCTGCTGAACGGAAAATCAAGTCATTGGAGGCAGAACTTGCACAGGTCAGGACAGCGAAAAAGGCTAAATCGAAATCTCCTCCAAGCGAGGCAGAGCCGAGTAGGTTACGAAGTTCTGCACTTCGCCGCTTTGCCTGCTGACTTCCACGTGCTCTCCAAACAGAGATATTGACATCTACTCGGCCAAAGGGGGCGTCGCTAGCTAATCCACACAAAAAAGCACGCAAGTACCAGGCAGTGGAGTTTGAGGGTGACAGTAGCTAGGCACTGCGCCACAAGTTCACATTCATAGCTATATCCATCAACATCAGAGACGGCTTGAAACGTTCAGCATGCACGGATCACTGTGGAAACGAATGTCCCACGATCCCTGCTCTGCGATTTTAATAACAAATGTTTATTCTGTCGCTTGTTTATGGCCCAGAGATCCTTCTAGCGTTGCGAATGTGATCAGAGTTTGTATAGTCTGAGAAGTTGTCACTTTTTGGATTTTAATACAAGTGGGGTATCAAGTAACAGCATTTGTTCGGTCTACCCTGTGTCCGAACCGGGACCTGCATACCGAAATAGGATCTGAGGCGTCACCGCAATTGGCTTCATACACGTTTACAAAACGCGAGCTACTTTCATCATTTCCTCACTACCTGTCTTCCCGAATACCCTTAACCTGAGCCCACCATGTCCTACCTTCCGCGCACTTTACCCGCACAGGGAGATACCACCGCTAATGCTCTTAGTGTAGAGGCTATGTTCGCGCAGATATTGGGCGCCGTGCAAAAATCGGTGCGCTGGCGGTTTTCCGAGTCAAAGAACATCATCTCTAACAAAGGGCATCATAGCAAGCTGAGATATCCGAACTTCGCCAGGAATGTACAGACCTGAGACTCGCCAACGCAAGTCTCGAGAGACAAGTCAAAGAAGGCTTCAATGTATGTCCATTGCTGGCACCACTATGACTCCGTCGACTAACCGACCTGTCGGTAGAACCACAGCGTCAACGGAAATCGTATCGCTACCTCCCCTGGCTCTGCGTCGCCCATCCTCGGGAGTCCTCTACTCCGTGCAAAGTCCCCGTTCCTTTCTCCACATAGCATCCCCACTCTTTCGGCAGTTCCTCCGGCACTTCTCGTTCCTTCCCCGCTTGGAGATAATGCTGTCACTCCCATCTCTTGTTCACAACGTGACATCCCGGGATTTTATGTCGTCATCCCTGCAGGAGGGGCTGGTACTCGCCTCTGGCCTTTATCTCGAGAGGAGCACCCAAAGTTCCTTCTTGACCTTACTTTGAAGGGAAGGTCCTTGATTCAAGCCACCTGGGATCGGCTTTTACCCCTTTCTTCTGCGGTTCGTACGACAGTTGTCGCTGGACCTGGACACGTCAAGTCCATCCACGAACAATTGCCAGATCTCCTTTCTCACAACCTCTTTTGTGAGCCTGGGCCCAAGGATTCTATGGCAGCTATCGGTCTTGCAGCTGCCGTGCTCGCGAAAAGGGACCCCGACGCTATAATTGGATCCTTTGCAGCTGATCACATGATTTCGGGTGACGATGCGTTCCTGTCGGCGATTGCTGAGGCCGTCGAAGTGGCGAAGAAAGACTATCTCGTCACTATCGGTATTGCACCGTCACACCCATCCACTGCGTTCGGTTACATCCGTCTCGGCGATAAGCTGGGCATGAAGCAGGCTCCAAATGCGAGACTCGTGTCCAGTTTCAAGGAGAAACCAGACGCCCGCACTGCCGCTGCATATATTGGCACGGGTAATTATCGATGGAATGCCGGCATGTTTGTGACAAGGGCAACTGTACTCATGGAGCTCCTGAAGGATTATAAACCTGATCTACACGATGGGCTCCAAAAGATTGCCAGTGTCTGGTCGGACGAAGAAAAACGTCGAGAAATGTTAGCCGAAGTGTGGCCCACTCTCGAGAAAATTGCTATTGATAACGCTGTTGCGGAACCTGCTGCTGTTGAAGGCAAGGTGGCCGTCGTCCCTGCGACTTTCGGTATGTTCCGTGGGGTTTGGCGGATCAAAAGAATGCTTCTCTGACGTAATTTCCGTCAGGTTGGGATGACGTTGGAGACTTCTCTTCTCTCGCGGACCTTCTTCCCGCAGAATCCAATCAGCCTCGCGTACTTGGTGATGGTAACTTGGGTGCGTTGCTCTGTTTCGTAATTGATATCGCCACCAACACAGTTTTCCTGTAGTTCTCACTGAGCAAGTTGCTGGTGGGATTGTTGTCCCTGGGTCCGGACGACTGATTACCTGTCTTGGAGTCGACGATCTGGTTATTGTTGACATGCCAGACACACTTCTTGTCACGACGCGCGCGCGCTCTCAGGAAGTGAAACGCTTGGTGAAGAAATGTCGTGACGCCGGATGGAAAGCCTTGCTCTGAACCTTCCGGACGCTTTTCTCGTTGGGCCGAACGCGACTCAGGCCTGGATATTCCGTGTGTGTGTTTCTTCCTTGGGTGAACTCTGGTACATCCTTGCATTTCTGTCATTATCGCATTGCCCTCGGACATACTCTAAGTGTTGAACTGGTTTTTACTTGGCTTGGTATTAAGTTCTATTGGTAGCTTCAACTGTAGTGTTTTGTTTTTCCTTCCCCTGTAACTGCAGCTGGCTGGTATATTTATGTGTCTTCAGATTGCCATTCCAATGCCATGGGCCAAATTAGTACTCATGGGTGATTTACAGTATACATTTGCAAAACTCGAAATGAATGATTAACAAGTGAGACATTTAGTGGTACCATATTGGGCACCATAATGGTCCCATAATGGCTTGCCTAAACTGCAGATGCTAGATCTCAGTTTGGAGACAAGGTGGCTGAAAAACATTGAGAATGTACATCATTTCTTTGGTACTGTTTGAGTTTATAATGTCCACCAACTGCCAACTTCCACTGCAGGCATTAGCCAGGAATAATAGTATTAAATTGGGATATGGTTATATCACTAATGAAACATTTAGGCATAACTCTCAAAGGTGGTAAAAGTACTAAGCAACTTTCAGTTTGAATGCAATCTACATACCTGTCATATCCTGAGTTACTGCTAAGTCAAACTCCAGTATTCTGGATCCCTTTTCATCTCTTACTCATGAACTCTGGAGTATTCTAGAAGAGAATGCTATTCAGAAGTTTGGAGTTCCCTTAGACTTTCTCATTCTCTATTCATTTATATGTTGGAGTTTCATAGTTACCTGTTTTGGTTTCTTTATAATTACATAAGGCACATATATGTAGCCTAGCATATAGGGCAAGTGTTTGTGTTGTAGAAGTCTACAACTCCTTACATTTGTATCCCCCATTTTCAGATATCTATAAATGTCCACAAATACCCTCCATTATGTCCTGCAAATGTACCATCCAATCTAAGGTGAGCAAAATCCCTTTTTGTAGTTATCTGGTCTGGATTCCAGTGTCTGGATCACTTGTCCATAGTCTGGATTGACCCAGACTGCATCTTTCTCTTTTGTCTTCATGTTTTTGATATACCATCTTAATTTCTTCTATTATATCAACACTTCTTGAGCTTGAATAGATCCTTTCCCTTTCTTTTGTTTACATTACTTGCATTGTGGTTCCATAGCAACATACAGTGGTTATATTACTTCCTAGATACATGGAGTCTTGGGAATGCCCAGACTATAAAAAGTTTGTATGAGATCTGAAATCTCATCTTGTGCACTTAGCCTTGATCACCCATCTAAACTCTCTCATCACTGTTAGTCTTGTCCTCATCCTCATTGGTCCTTGTTCTTGATCAATATATCTTGTTTCCTTGTTGTTGGTTCTCATTCTTGGTTGACTTATTCTGCATTCTTTTGTATCTGGTCCTTGTTCTTGACTGTATTATCTTATCCTCATTGTTGTTTGCCTTAGATTGCTCATTCTCAGTTCTGCTTGTCATCTGGATTTAACCAGATTGGTATACTCTTCTAAAGCCACTCATAGCTAACCCTCTCTCAAAAGGCTACTCTACTAACAGAATCCCTAAGGGATGAGCAACACTTGCCCACTCTATTACTTACCCTCTACAGGTCTAGGACCTCTATCTATTTTACAACTGGAGCTCACTGTGAGGGGTTCTATAGGGTTGTTGAGAAGGAGGCTCCAAGCTATGCCTCAGTATCAAGAAATTGAAGAACTTCTCTCTTGTTGTTGCTAGCTTCACATTTCCAATGACTCTGGACTTCTTATCCCAGTGATACCAGATTGAGCCCATCACAATACTATTGAATCCACAAATTCCCTATACATAATGGATCTAGCTTCTTTCCTAGAATCTCCCTTTATTCTAGGTGGCTTCACACACTCCATGTCTCCACAGAATCTTCCCTCATGTACAGATTGATCCCCTTTACTCTTACCTTTAACACCACTTGATTTGAGATCTAAAGGATCAGCTACCCATTCTTTCCCTGGGTCACAGTCTCTCTCTTCATTATTCCCAGTGCTATCTGAGCACACTTTGTCACTGTTGTTGAGCTTTCTCTTTGATACCACTAGCTATCCAGTACCTTCTACACAGCTTGTTTCTGGTCTGCTTTCTTCCACTTTGTTATTGCTGTTGACCTCATTATCTTCATAGTTGTCTTTATTGTTGTTCCTGTTCCCACCACTTTTGCCAATCTGTATCAGTCTGCCATCACCAATGGTCTACCAACAACCCATCCTTATGCCTCTCCATAGTACTCCAAATGTTCCCAAATTCAACAGCAAGGTGTTGTCTCAACTTCCTCGCTACCTTGAAGATACAGTGGCTCAAATAAGTGTCCCAATATTGGGCCATTTTGGAAAGACTTGACATTTGCAAGAGAACCAAGATGAATTAGCTCTAACCCCTGCAGGGTCATCAATAGCCCTAGCCCT